>OMOS01066937.1:0-11095 GCA_900312545.1 Merluccius merluccius | reverse complement strand
TACCTATCTCCACACTGTGTTTTAGTCTCATATCCAGACCTATCTCCACACTGTGTTTTAGTCTCTCATATCCAGACCTATCTCCACACTGTGTTTTAGTCTCTCATATCCAGACCTATCTCCACACTGTGTTTTAGTCTCATATCCAGACCTATCTCCACACTGTGTTTTAGTCCCATAGCCAGGCCTATATCCACACTTGGTTTTAGTCTCTCATATCCAGACCCATCTCCACACTGTGTTTTAGTCTCATAGCCAGACCTATCTCCACACTGTGTTTTAGTCTCCATAGCCAGACCTATCTCCACACTGTGTTTTAGTCTCATAGCCAGACCTATCTCCACACTGTGTTTTAGTCCCATAGCCAGACCTATCTCCACACTGTGTTTTAGTCTCATAGCCAGGCCTATATCCACACTTGGTTTTAGTCTCTCATATCCAGACCCATCTCCACACTGTGTTTTAGTGTCATAGCCAGACCTATCTCCACATTGGGCTTCTACTACAGTCACCCAATGGCAGGCTTGGGTTGGGTTATGCCAACAACCTCATCCGGTAAACCAGACTAGGCACACTGTGACCCTCCCTTCACAAGCACCACCATGTTTGTCGTTTCCAAAAGTAAAAACATCCCTACCTTTAAATGATAACCGATAAAAGATGTTATACAATATACTAATGTAATTACTGTTGTTCTGCAAGCACAGGAGTCCCATGACTGTTATTTGACAGTAGAGCACATCTTAACTCATCTCAATGGCCTGTTAGCGTACAGATATAGTACAGAGACCTACCTTGTCTCCAGCCTGGGGGTAGATGCTGCCCTCTAGGTCCTTGGCATGGTATAACACAGTCAGCTTCACACCACAGTCTTCATATGCAATCACACCCTCCTCTGGCTCCTACAGTCAGAAGAAGTACAAGATGCCCCATGAGATAATCTCATGCTACTTTTAGTTTACCAGACAGATAACTGGTTCACTGTGGACACCAGTGTTCAGTACTTCATATCCATATCCTCCTAGTAGGCCCTTGAGCCCAAACAGCAACAAGTCAGAAGTACAAGACCTCCATGTTGTCATGTAACAATGTAGTGTCAACTCCATACAGGTTAGCGTCATCTTCCTCAGAGACACAGGTGAGTTCTCCAACTTCATGCGGGCGTGTTTAGTCGACAACACAAAAGAGCAGAGCCTTTACAGCCAGTGTGCCAGTAGCATGGAACCGTTTAGCATTAGCAAGTCTGCGGTTAGCAGTAGCCTCATATCCAATGACGCCAAGCTAATGATGGTAAAGTTGTGGAGGCCAACAAGTAGAATGGACAATTGACCATACCAGTGCTGTTCAAGCACACGTCTTTAATGACAAGTCACAGCCTTACTGTCATGTAATGCAACTTGGCTGGAAGCACAAAATAGCTTCACAGAAACAAAAAAGTAGGGAAAACCGATGGTACCAGAATGATGATGTGTGTGTATGTTGCAATGCTTATATAATAAACGCAGCCATTTTTGGTACAAGTAGTTGTGTGCAAATTAATCTGCATTTCTGCAGATTCCACATGGTTCGGATTATTTCTAGACACAGGGTTCAGGTTGATACCAGACACCAGTGTTGTAGTCGAGTCACTATTCCTCGAGTCCGAGTCCAGGCTCGAGTCTCCAGTGTACGAGTCCGAGTCAAGTCCAAGTCATAAAAAAAAATCTGCATCAAGTCCACTACTCATACGAGTCAAGTCCGAGTCGAGTCCCTATTGATCCACATCGAGTCCGAGTCGAGTCCAAGTAAGCACTAAAGTAAGCATACATGTTGTTACACTTAACTGTTAAAACATAACTGTTGTGCTGCAGCTCATAGGCACATCCTAATGGCGGCAGCTATGAACTTTAATATGTATTTTACTGTTTTTAACTCACTCTAGTGCTACTACTGTCCTGTCCTCTTAATAATAACTCAGAAATGCAACTCTAATGCGCTTTATTTGCACATACACAACCATGTCTTCCATCATGAATAGCTTGAGCTATTCATAACATGGTTGTGAGCCACGGTGGGTCCGCGATCCACCTCCGTAGCGGATCCAATGCGGCGTGCAAGTGGACCCTGATACGGGTCCTTTTCCCGGATCCGTTCCGAAAGCCGCGATAACTGCGCGGCGGATCCGTCGCGGAGTCCTTTTGCTGTGTGGGTTATTTACGTAGTTACGTAATTACGTTACGTTATTAACTTAGTTACGTGTGATGTATGACATGAAACAGTAACATTCCCTTGCACTAATCATATACCAAATTATAGAATAATGGCATATTACTATTATAGCCTAATGACATAAAAAAATTCGAGTCCTCGTCTTAATTCTCGAGTCCCTAATGCACGAGTCCGAGTCAAGTTCGAGTCATTCAGTGCTCGAGTCCAAGTCAAGTCACAAGTCTCTAAATTTAGCTCACAAGTCGGACTCGAGTCCGGGACTACAACACTGCCAGACACATGGTTCAGGTGGATGCCAGACGCATGGTTCAGGTGGATACCAGACGCATGGTTCAGGTGGATACCAGACGCATGGTTCAGGTGGATACCAGACGCATGGTTCAGGTGGATACCAGACGCATGGTTCAGGTGGATACCAGACGCATGGTTCAGGTGGATACCAGACGCATGGTTCAGGTGGATACCAGACGCATGGTTCAGGTTGATACCAGACACATGGTTCAGGTTAATACCAGACACATGGTTCAGGTTAATACCAGACACATGGTTCAGGTTAATACCAGACACATGGTTCAGGTTAATACCAGACACATGGTTCAGGTTAATACCAGACACATGGTTCAGGTTAATACCAGACACATGGTTCAGGTTAATACCAGACACATGGTTCAGGTTAATACCAGACACATGCGGCCACTCGGCAGAGCTCACTGACCTTCTCAACTACTTTCACCTTGAAGAGTAAGAACAGTAAGAACAGTAAGAACAGAGGACATTGTGTGCCACACGGTACCGTAAGGCCAAAATGACAGTTGTACATCAGCATGTGTGCAAAGATCCACAAAGCTCTGTACTAAGCAGAGACCCTTACAGCCACCCCCCCCCCCCTTTTTGTGGACCTAGGCATACGCCAACATGTGCTAGTGATGCACCATATTTGAACCATTTTAACATCTTTCTCACACGGCTGTATTGCTTTTTCAATGGAGCAGACACCGTTTCCGGATTTCCTCATCGTTTTTTGTAAATTTTGGGTCGGAAGCGCTATACTGCGCTCTTGGGTACACGTTAATGTGATGCCGAAGTATAAATGCAGGCAGCTCTGCAAAGACCTGCGTTGTTTCTCTGCATTGCGACATGGATCTTCGCAAACGTGTCATACGTAGAGCTGTAAATCCGGCCACATTATTCGTCATCAGAACGACAGTCTCTGTAAGGCTATTGCACTTCATTAGTTCTGGGATAATTGCCATCTCCAAGTGAAGGTTAATGTGGCTGAGCGAAGCCTCTGTGCTCATTGTTCTACAGTAATTAGGCGATGAAAGCTTTCAGAGTTAAGGAATCAAAGCCTTAATTTAAGGTGGTTATTCTACAGTAAAAAGATGAACGCCTTAATTTAGGTGCACACCTACGATGGAGCCTTAGCGTTAAGATGCCATAGTGCCCCTTCTCCTGCAGTAAAAGGAGGATGAAAGCCTCAACTTTAGCAGATCCCTTCAGACGCTAAACATGTAAAATTATCGGGTCCAAATAAACGTGTGATTCCCGTTTTCTGCCCACCTATTGACACAAACAGGTTTTTATTTCTGCATATGGGATTGGTTAGGGACTAGCATGTAAAGTATGCTTCATCCTCCTTTACTCTTTACCCCGCATGCCTCTTGATAACTGATTTATGGAAGGGGTGGTGTCATGCCGACAGAACAGCAGCCTACCTTATCTCTCTTCTAACGGAGAGACGGACATAGAGGGAGACGAGTTGAAGGTCAAAACCAAAAACAAGGGAATATACAGTAAAATAATTAAAAACTGATGGAAAGGTAACCAAAAAAGGGGGAAAAAAGTCAACAAAAGAGCATGTGATAAAGACACTTTCTAGAGGCTCAAAAATAAATCTAGCTTCGTCTCAGACTAGAACCACGACAAACGAAGACAAGGGTAGGAGTGAAGGGTAGAATACATAATACTAGAATACATAATGCAACAGGAGGCGAGGTCGATAAAGCAGGTGAGCATCTGGCCTTTTCATACCTTCTCCTTGGCCTTGCTGGGGCTGACGTTCTTGGCAGGGGTGGCTGCCATGATTTCCTTGTCCACCACCCCCATGAAGCGCTGCTCTGACTGGGTGTGGAAGGAGACTGTGCCCTTGGGCAGCTTCTTGATCCGCACGGCGTGGTTCCTCTGGGCAGACAGCATGTCCTGCAGAGTATAGACATGGAGAAAATAGCTGAGAAATTTTTTTTGCTTGAAAGTCATGGGAAACTTTCAAGATGAACCAAAACATGACTTAAAGTATGACAACATATTTGACTACTTTTGAGTTTGCTGCCATCTAAATAAAACATTTAGAAAGGGTAAAAAAAAAACATTGGGCGGAAGTTGGTACTCGTAACTACTGACTTGTAATCTATAGGAAAATAAATAACTCCATCACATAGTACTCTGATGAGATCAACTGCAAAACGACATACTTGAGATACTTTAAAGATCAGACCATTAGATACACCACAGTACTGAGTCATAGAATCAAACTCAAAAGGTGAATCTCATCAGAAGTTGCCCTTTAGGACTCACTGGGACCACAGTGAACTCCACTTCGTCCGAGATGTGGAGCTGGCTCTCCTCTAACACCTCGCTGAAATGGAAGAACATCCGGGCGTCGCGGTCCACACACTTGATGAAGCCGAATCCGTCCCGCATGGCAGCTATCACACCCTGCAACACACCAGACACGGCCAGAGACTGGAGTTCAGTAGAGTGAGACAGTAGTCCTCTGCCCAAGGGTTAGGGTCTAAATTATTTTACACTTATAATGCAGCTTTAATGATCCAAAGCATCTATTCCTCTGACCAAGACACTGTGGACCCCCACTAGGACTGCAATTAACCATTATCTTAACAGTCGATTAATCTAACAATAATTAGATTTAACAATTCAATCGGTTAATCATTTGGTTCCATCTGCTTTAATCTGACAAGCAGCCAAGAAAAACTAAAGTATTCATTTTATAATGATCCATGAACCAAACATTTGAATTTCTGAAACATCATGCAGCAAATGTTTGGTATTTCCATGTGATAAATTACCTAAACGATTCATCCACTATAAATAAATAAATAGATTTGATTCATTTTCTGTTGATCGACTAATCGTTGTGGCCCTAGACCCCACCCTGCCTACCATCTCACGGGCCTCCTTGGTGAAGCTGAAGGTGTCAGAGAGGATGTCTATGTTGGTGGCCCTCTCTAGCTTGTCTCTGCGGTCGGTGGAGATGTTGAACTGCACATGGTCGCCCTCCAACAGCGTCACCTTGGACTTGGTGTCCTTCTCCCCGAACAGAAGCTCTTTGTCGAAGCCAATACGGGCGCTGATACGCCCGGGCAGAGGGTCGTTCTGGAGGATGAGGAACAGTTAGGGGGTTACTCACTGTTTCCACATCTTATACAAAAAGTGGTTTCAACCAGTTTATGAATACGATTCAGGGTGGCAGGATAGTGCAGTGGTTAGGGTTCCCAGCTGAAGGTAGTGGGTTCAATCCCCAATGGTGACTGTATACCTATAGACAACCTTGAGCAATACTAACTAGAAATAGTACAACTTACAGCTTTCTCTGCAGGGGAGACATGATAAAAAGTCTCAAAACTCTATAAAGGACTATAAAAACACAAATGTCCTCTCATTCTAATCATTTAGTGAACAGGATTTGGACACATCAATATCGGGGACTAGTGTGCACTCAACAGAACTGTACGAAATGATGTCACACTACGAAGGACCCACCTGGTTCTTGGTGGGCACTTTAGGGATGACCTTCAGGACGGTTCCTTCAAACTGTTCGATGCTGATGTCCTCGAAGATGACGGTACCCTGGGGGAGCAGCCGCACGTCCGTGGCCACCTCCTTACCCTGGAGAACAAGCATGTGGACGAGTGGAAGTAGGCCGAGAGAACAACAATGAGCATAATAATAACACAGCATGGATGGAAATAAATTATATTAGAAATAAACAGGAGATAACCGATAAAAAGGGGATTTAGGGGACAAAGCACAAGACAAAAATGGGTTAGCTAAAAGCCTCCCAGTAAAAGGTATGTTCGATATTATTTATTGAAGCCACTGCAGCTGGTTTCTGCCAACCTCCGATGAATATGGCTCTACAGGAATTCCCGCCCTCGCTCTCGCTAATAAATGCACAGTCGAAGCATCTCCTTCCAGGCGCTCTGTCGTGAGATGACAACGCCTGGGATGGCGGCTACGTAGTACCGGATGCTTATTGATGAAAGAGGGTCGTCTCCCCAACCACACCCTGACATCATTCAAACAGGCCCTCAAAACCAACCTCTTCAAGCAGGCGTTCAACAGTTAACCTCCTTCCCTCCTCTCCCCTCCCTCCCTTTTCATGTCTCCTCTACTCCTCACTCATTTTCTTCATGTAACTTACATTTGCCCCGTGTAAAGCATCTTTGAGCATCTTGAAAAGCGCTATATAAAATGAATGTATTATTATTAAACATTAGTACAGATGGGTGGTCACAAATTAGGTGTCTACTGTACTTTAGCCCCATTGTGTCATTACAACCGTTGCAACTGTCCTTTGTATTATGTAAAGTACTTGGTAACATTTTAAAAAGGTGCTATAAATATACAGCTATTACAGGTTGGCTCAAACCACTAGCACTGTAACAATGTAGGTTATATGCATTGTAGGAACAGGGTTCGATTCCCACCTGCGTTCTTGTGCTACATGTCATTCACTCTCTTCTTCAACCCACTTTCCTGTCTCTCTTCACTCTGCCATGTCCATACATGCACAAAGCCCAGCATTATATGACAGCTTCAGTTGCCATCTTATAAAATTGTCAGCCACCAAAACAAGGCAATCAGAAACCTCCTGAGTCGTGGGTCAAGATAAGACGGCCGACAGGTACCTGTGCTACGGCAAGGGTGTCAGAAGGAACCTACATTGCGGTCTTTAATGGTGAACTCCACATCATCCCCGGCCTGCAGGTCCTCCAGGTCTCCTTTGAACTCGCTGTAGTGGAAGAAGATCTCCTTCACCACGTCCGCCCTCTCGATGAACCCAAAGGCCTCCTGAAGAGACGGGTTCAACACAACTGGGTCAACATACTGCTTTTATACACTCAGATGCTTTTCTAGGTCAGCGGCCACTTGGGACTGCTTTACAAACCCAACAAGGCACAATCTCCTCCTAGTTTTTACAACTCATTACCAATTTCTTTTGAATACCCGAAATCTTACTTAGCCTTCATTTCTGCTTCCATTTGTGCTACCATAAGTCTGCCCAGGTGGAACCTCTTGCACTCCTAACCCTCCCCGTCAGGAGGGGCCCCTCTTCACCTTTCCTGGGATTTGGGGAGTTTTCCCGTGCCATTTAGCGGGCATGACAATAGTGGGTGACATATAGAAATTTGATCATGCAGCCCTTTTAGATTTTGTAGTTGCTCAAATTTTGATTGTATGCTTTTGAATATCCTTAGCCTAGTCTCGCATAGCATAGCCAGCCCCACCTCCACAGTTTGAGTGCTGTGCCAGCGCTGGAGAAAGGTCTGGCTTTACTCACTATCATTCTGGCATAGGGTAAAAAAACACTCCCATCTTGTTTGCATTTCTTTATCCAATCACAATCGTCTTGGACGGTGCTACGCCCAAGATGCATCAACGGTGGCAGATGGAGGAAGGGGGAGGAGTATAAGGTAGGAGTTGCCCAATGGCAGGCTCTGGGCAGGGTTATACCAACAACCTACATCTGGTAAGCCAGATGTAGGTTTAGTCTAGAAAACGTCATGGCAAATACAATGCCATCACAAGTTACCAGAGTCCAACGTGATGTCTTAAGTATGCTCGCTTTATTTGACAAGCAGCCAAGAAAAACTAAAGTATTAATTTTGAGATCCATGAACCAAACATTTTACTTTCTGAAGCATCAAGCAGCAAATGTGTGGTATTTGTACTTGATAAATGACCTAAACGATTTATTGATTATAAAAATGTGATTCAATTAGTTTGCTTTCGCTCAATTAAAATCGATTAATTGTCGCAGTCTTAGAGGGCACCACTGACTGGAGCAGAGTTAGGGGCCAGACCTTACCTTGGTGGCACACACCACCCCCTGGCACCTGGTCTGTTTCTTCTTCACCAGGTGGATGTTGTGGGCGCTGACAGCTCCAGTGCTGAAAGCAGGAAGTGACACAGCTCTGAATACAATGATAACACCGCCAGCCGGGTGGTTCAAGGACATGGTCACAGCAGTGGTTGTTAAGGTACTCACTGCTTGTTGGTCTCCATGTAGAAGCTGACTTTGTCGCCGGTGTCCAGGTGCATGTTGCCCTCGATGTCGTCAGACGTGTAGGTCAGGTAGAACACTTCCTGTGGGGAGGGGGTCGACTATTGGTCAGTGTTAAGACAGAACCTGGATCGCAGTTTAAAAAGAGATTTAAACATGTTTGCAGTTTTATCATCTGGGATGAATAAAATACCATCTTATCGGTACACTGGATCATAGGGATGAGCATATGGAAAAATTATCACGACAACTATAAGTAATTTTACACGGCATCAATAAATAAACGATAATATTGAATTATTGCCCAGCCCTCCTAGATCACCATCATTACTGGGCTACGTGTTCTTAAAAAATAAAAAAATAAAAAAAGACTGACTTTCTTTAATGTGACGTTTTAACAGAACAGCTAATCAGAAACACCGATAGCCTGTAAAGACTGGATCGCCTTTCCTCAGCCACTTTAAACCCTGGGTTACATGACTGAGGTCTTACCCCGTTTCTCTCGTAACAGACACTTCCAGTAGGAACTTGTCCTGGGGCAGCCTTCCCCTCCAGGTGGGTTGGGATGGCAGAGACGACCTGCAGATAAGTGGGGACCGTGGGGTTTAAAGAGCCGTTACAACACGTACACCGTGAACATGTATGGATAGAATATTGATTGAAGGGAATAACACGTAGATCTTGATAGAATGGCCGTTTTGGGTTTTATGTTTCGACTTATACTTTGCACGTTAAACGTTATTATATAGAAGGCAAAATATTTAGTCCGATTGTTAGCAGAATCACATTAAATAAAGGTGGCCATTTTACCAAGATATTCACACAGACAGGAAAGCAACATTTAATAAACACAATATTTTTTCTAATTATTAGCACATAAAATAAAAGCTGCAACCATAAAATATTCAATTCTAAATAGTGCACACAGGAATGACAAACCAGTGCTTCCATGTTGTGCAATTTGCACATCAGCAAATTTATTTGCTGATGTGCAACATTTTACAAAGCCAGGATTTTTTTTATTTTAGCATTTAACCATTTATCACAGTAGAGTTTAGACCTATTGCTCAAGGATCCTTACAGGTAGGCTGTGGAGATCGAACCCATTGCCTTTCAGCTTGGGAGTCAAACGCTCTAGTCACTACACGACGAACAAATCTAAAATTACAATCCGTAAGTGCTTGTATACTAAATACAACATAAAGCAGCTCTGTGCGGCACACACACTGACAACACCAAACGTTGAAGGAGAGGGAGAAGACACGGGACAGAGAGAGAAACTTAAAAATAAAAATGGTGTTCCTTAACTGGATGAATATAACCATGCAGCACAGTAAAGGGAGAGGCGTGCGGTGCTGGCCCCACCTGGCCCCCGATGCGTTCCTCTGGCAGTACCTCGGGCTTAATCTTCACCAGCTTCACTGCGATGGGTTTGCCGGTGCGCCGGTCGGCAGACACCTCAAACTCAACATCGTCTGGGAGAGAGCGAGAGGGAGAGAGACACAAACACAAGAGGAAGGGAGGGGGAGAGCAGACGCCGGTTTAAAAAACGGCTTGGGATTAAGACAATAAGTTGCGTTAGGGTTGTGTTGGGGAATTGGTGTTTATTCAATTTAAATAACGTTGGCTTCTCACAAAAACACTTGGATTTGTGTAATTTAGGAGCAGATCGGCCACGCACCACACTGCAAGGATCAAACCCAGGACCTATTAGCAGCCACAACGTTATTCTGCCCCAAATACACATTTAGAAAAGAAAGATTAACATGAGTTAAACCGCCTCAAGGATCAGTTCACCCAGAGCACAACAAAGTACAGAAGCATTTGGTTCACTCACAACTCAGTAACTCAATTAGTGCTGCAACTAACCACTGCGATAATCATTTAGTCTAGAAGATGTCATAAATAATAGCAAATGCTATCACAAGTTACCAGAGTCCAAAGTGATGTCATAAAGTTGCTTGCTTTATCTGACAAGCAGCCAGAAAAACTCATCTATTCTCATCCATTATAATGATGCATGAATCAAACGTTTGAATTTCTGAAGCATCAAGCAGCAAATGTTTGGCATTTGTACTTGAAAAATTACCTCAACCATTAATTCATTATAACAATTAGATTCAATAAATGTTCTGTCGATGGACTAATGGCTGAATAGTTGCCGCTAAACTTCTGGTCCATAATAGTTTCTGGGTGTGTGTTGCCGACCTCCTATCTTCAGTTCCTGCAGGTTCCCGTTGTACTGGGAGCAGTGGAAGAAGAGGCGGGCCTGTCGCTCCGAGCACTGGATGAAGCCATAGGAGGTGAGCAGTTTCTCCACCACGCCTGTCTCCCGGAGCCCGGGGGCAGAGCCGTTAGCGTACGCCGTGTGGCCGTTGTTATGGAGCATGCCCGGGTCAAAACTCATCTTGGAACAGGACGAGGGGAAAACAATACAAAAATTATAAACGTTAAAAATATCACTAGAAAGACACTGCAGTCCAAACAAAAATGTAAAAAAAACAAAAAAATGGCACAGGCAAGAAAAAAAAGAAAACCTAAAAACACAAAATTAAAAAGAACTCGGCCACTAGCGATTAGGGC
>OMOS01066914.1:0-11188 GCA_900312545.1 Merluccius merluccius | reverse complement strand
GCTGTGGGACGTTTTCGCTCCCCGCTCTGTGGCCGTATCGCCTCACCTGTGACCTTCTTCCCAGAGACCTGCGCGGCAACGCCTTTGAGTGCGACTGCCAGGCAAAGTGGCTGATGACGTGGCTGAAGAGCACCAACGCCACAGTGTCGGATGTCGTGTGTGCCGGACCGGAGGCCATGAAGGGCAAGCGCCTCAATGACATGACCAGCCTGCACAACGAGTGCATCTCAACGGGTGAGGCCGAGACACGAGCCAGAGCAGCCGACGCTTGGAGCTGTCGCCCATCCATCTCTCTATTGTTAGCCTCAGAATAAACAAAACAATTAAAAACAGGGCTGGGCAATGTATTGATATTATATCGGTATCGTGATATGAGACTCCATATCGTCTCAGGTTTCGGATATCGTAATGTCGTGATATGGTGTAAGTGTAAGCTGCATTACAGTAAAGTGATGAACAAAACTGAGGAAATACCATAAAACATGCTTTATCATGATGTATATCGCTATCGAGATATTAAATGACCTATATCGGAATATACGTTTTTTGGCCCAGCCCTAACTTGTATGGTTGTGTTGTGTTTCTCTCTACAGATTTTACTCTCCACCAGTCTGTGGCTTCGGAATCGCTGTCGGTTGACACGTTCACGTACAAGAATGATGTCTACGTGGCCATTGCGGCTCCCAACACTGAGAGCTGTATGGTTTTGCAATGGGACCACATAGAGATGAATTTTAGGACTTACGACAATATCACAGGTGTGGAAATGTCTTGACGAGAACTCATTGCCTCAATGTTTACAATCCATTGATCTTTGCATTGAAAGTATCAACTGTCGTTCACAGTTCTTATTTAGATGTGCATTGCTTTAGTCATATTGCTACTTAAGTGGCCGATACATAATGCAACATCCTTTTTCATGTTATTCCACCCTGCACTTGTCTTCAGCAGGCTTTTTTATTGAATATGATAACCCTCTTCCCCCCCTCTCTAGGCCAGTCCATTGTGGGGTGCAAGGCTGTGGTCATCCAGAGCCTGGTGTTTGTCATCGTGGCTCAGCTCTTTGGCGGATCCCACATTTACCAGTTTGACGACGACCAGAGCCGCTTCAACAAGTTCCAGGACATCGAGGTGTCCAAGATCTCCAAGCCCAACGACATCGAAACGTTCCAGATCGGTGGCGATTGGTACTTTGTGATTGCTGACAGCTCCAAGGCGGGCCTGTCCACTCTGTACAAGTGGAACGCCAAGGGCTTCTACTCACACCAATCGCTGCACGAGTGGTTCCGCGACACGGACGCCGAGTTCCTGGACGTGGATGGGAAGGCCCACCTCATCTTGGCCAGTCGCTCTCAGGTGCCGGTCATCTACCAGTGGAGCCGCAGCAACCAGAAATTCGCCCAGCAGGGTGAGATCCCCAACATGGAGGACGTGGTGGCGGTGAAGCACTTCCGCGTCAAAGAGGAACTCTACCTAGCGATGACGCGCTACATCGGGGACTCCAAGGTGCTGCACTGGGGCGCTAAGCAGTTTGTGGAGATCCAGGCGCTGCCGTCACGAGGCTCCATGATTTTGCAGCCCTTCTCCTTCAAGGAGCGCCACTACCTTGCGCTGGGCAGCGACTACACCTTCTCGCAGCTCTACCTGTGGGACGCACAGGAGAAACTCTTTGAGCGCTTCAAGGAGGTGTACATCCAGGCACCGCGCTCCTTCACCTTAGTGTCCACCGGCCGAAGGGACTTCATCTTTGCCTCCAGCTTCAAGGGCAACACTCAGATCTTCGAGCACGTCATCATTGACTTGAGCTTGTGAGCTCTCCTGGGGAATGGCTGGGGGCTGAGCAGAGGTCCCATTGCATCCAAAGTCTTCCACTCTACACGTGTACTTTTCTTTTTTGTAAACGCAAAAGTAGAGGGAAGGGATACAACAGAAATCCTAAATTATTATGATTTATTGATGTATTGTTTCTGTAAATAGTAAACTTCCGGGTCAGATCCTAGTCTCTTTATCAGACTGAATATCTATAGCTTCTACTCCTACTACAGAGTTGTGTTGGTAGGTCAGACCTACCTGTCCAACCTGTTTAGTCTCATGGCTTATCATTCATTGGGAAGGGCAGCCATGTTGGGTGTTGACTGTCACTAAAGTCACTAAAGGCTTGACAAGCCCACATATCTACGTTTCTCTCCTCTGCCAATTAAAACAAAACAAGTGTTCTGCATTTGTCACAGTGGAGAAGGGAGTACGCACCCAGAAACAGAAACAGCGTTGCGTCTGCATTTCAGAGACTCTCAAAACATAACGTGAATGTGGAAGGTTAAAAATGCATTTATTTTGCAATCATTTTAATGTTCCATGCGTGTATTGGTTCGTACCAGCAAAACAATGGTTTACCTTTATTCCAGATACTTGACTTTCGGTTTCAGTTCAGCCAAGACAGTATGGATTGAGGATGCTCATCAATGTGTACTTATGTCATCTAACGTCACTCACGCCCTACTGGCTTGGATGGCTCAAAACACTTGCTTGCTTTTGAAAAGTTTCCTAAGCACAAATCCTTCATTGTAGTTTCTACCAGGAAGTGGTATCTCTCTATCTAGTCATAAGTTGTATATGTTTTGTTAAGAGATAAGGGCTATCGCTCAGATCCTTTTAAAATACAGGAGATATGAATAAAAGTCCCCCATTTGCATATTGTGAGTCCAGAGGTAGAATAGTTTACTGAAGAAAAAAATCCTTTCACAGGTTAAATAGGAACAAATCATAGGAGCTACATTAGAATTCATTAGTAAATAAATATTTGTGGTTGGTGGTGGTCCACTGACATCATTTAGCATTAACATATTCATTAACATATTTCTTGTGATCAAGTTTGAGACAGAATTGTGCATTTGCATCTTTTGTAAACACAAGGAGATATTTAACTACATGAAATGCCTTTCCTGTCATAAATAGCCTACTTTTACCCTTACTACTTCTTTTCCCTCTAAATAATGAATGTGGAAAATAACAAGTGTCTGATCACAAACAGTAGGTTTTTGCATCGAATACAATGCATTTTGCAAGAGCATGACATTCTAAAACAGAATGTTTAGCAAATATTTTTTTGGATACAACCTTTACATATTATTTTATGCAAAGTGTATTCACCTGGAGAGAGGAATGCCTTTAATAGGGGAGGGGATGGATTTTCAGTCTATTGTATTCGGATTACGATTTTCAAATATTTTAAGCCTGTTGAATGTTTCTCTAAAATGATACTGTAAACTATCTAGTAAATATCAAAATAAATACGATTTACAACTAGGATCTAAAGTGGAACTGTAATCTGTAATATGATTATTTACCATGCACACGCATTAGATGTGATAAAAAAACACTTATTAATAGTTTGTACAATGTGTGTGTGTGTGTGTGTGTGTGTATGTCACAATACGGTGTATGAGTGTCTCCACTCTGACCACTGTAGCGTCAAGTCATGTCATCATCTGACCCCCCATAACCCTAAGCCCTCTCCACATCTGTGATGTGAAGCCCTTTGAGACTGAAACTGAAACCATAGACTTCTTCTGAATCACTTCCAAACCAAACACATGGACATATGAACACCTCTGAATTCCCAACATAACACTGTGGAGAAAAAAACGCCCCGCCCAAAGTTACCTGCTTTAAAACCTGATCACACATTCCAGTAACATTGAAAGTTGACGTGGGCCAGGTGAGTAACATTTCCTATAGGCTTACACCTCATGAGTTCCTTTGTATTTTATTGTTTTACAAACTTGCTTTACAATTTTCATAATGTAAGAGATTTGTTTGATCTACTTTGTAATGAGGTCAATCTTTTAAGGAAAAGATAATCTTCCTTTTCACATTGTTTAAAAGACATACCAAGCGTTAACATGCTGACACAATTGACCGAAGTAACATGAAAAAAACACGTTTATAATGGTGTCTTGAAATATATGTTTACTCTTGTTCAATCAATAAGTTCACCTTATATTATATAATTATATAAGGACGTGTGCATTCAAGTTTTCTAATAGTTTGCAAACATGAAAAAAATGATAGCAACATTTGACTCGAAGCCAAACAACAGGGAGTGATTCTTGATTTGGAACAACGTTGATAATATATTGTTGCCATATTTTAAATACATTGCATTTTAATAACATTCTATAAATCAACATTTTCTTTTATTGATAACCAAAATCATAGTTCCGTAAATTCAACCGTGCAACACATTTTGATTTGACATTTTGATCAATTGGCAAAGTGGCTAAACATAGCCTAACCTATGCAAAATATGATAAGGGTTATCGCAACCGGCTCACCTTTACAGGTACTCGCCCCTGCATCATCTGTGAGCCAGTGGCATTGCTTTCTCTTTCTTCCCTCCCTCAAGGCACCTCCCTCCAAACTGGGACTGAGTTGAGTGGCTTCTGCAGGTTTTCAAATGGGCACCCCCCTTCATCGATGTTTCATCGATTTAAGCCCATGACATCTCGGGGGGGGCTCGACGGTAGTACCAGCATCCTGGTACTACCCCCACTGTCCACCACTCAACTCTTGGATGTTGTTAACCCGTCACCAGGTTGGCTCTGCCCCCGCTCATTCCACTTTATCCCGATCCACCCGGATGCCGCCTCTGCCTGCTTGGTGATGTTGGCTACCAGCTGCAACTAGCTGGCTCTTCAATCCTGAGCAGTCCAAGCCATTTCTATCCATTCTGTTGGCTCTCGAGGATGAGGGCCTGATATTTTTTTAGCTTGCACTCATGCAAGCCTGATAAGAACCACCTGCTTGGTACCTATAGACCAGAGGACAATATCGGGTCTTAGGCTAGTGTGGGTTATCTTCTTTGGGAATTTGAGCTGCTTCCCAAAGCAGCCCGAATCTCCCAGTCACTTGCTGTGGCCAGGACTGCTTTGCGCTTCGTCTCTGCTGCTGCACTCTCCCCTGCCCTGAGAAAGTGAATGAAGCGAGGCCCCTTAGAAAGTTGTCTCGGCTTCTTTCTTGCCTGCTCTACACCAGCAGCCAACTGTGTCAGGATCTGGTCGTGTTGCTTGCACTGGAATGTCCCATCCGCCAGACTTGACCGACACAAGGAGAGGACATGCTCAAGGTTGGCTGGCCTTCCACAGAGCATGCAGCTGGGGCTCTTTGCCATCCCTTTGCCATGCCTTGCGGACCTCCCTCTGCACCATGCCGCGCCTCTCCTCCGGGTTGGCTTTGACCCAGCTTACCCTGATGGAGCAACTCAGGCCTAACCTGCCCTGAGCTACTGACCCGACGAGGTTGGCATGATGCAGGCGATCCTCCGCCTCCCTCAGTGCTCTGCTGGCTGACTACTTGCGACCTGTTCAAACCTCAATGTCTGCCTGGCATACTCGTGCATCTTGACTGTCTCGCAGCATCATGAACTGGCGTGTTTTGTTGCCTTGTACTCCTCGACCACGGATGTTACTGGCAGCTGCAGCTTGCTGCCTGTGCTGTACAGTACAGCAGATGCTTCTCGGGACGCCCAGCCATCTCCTCAGGTAGGTGTTCATCTTCTTCTCAAGCCCCTCAACAGTGGAGCCGGGTACCTCATACTGTAGATGAGCATTGGCCAGAGCAATCTGGGAAGCACCCCATGTTGGTATCCCCAGGCCTTATACTTACCTGGGTAGGCTGCTCTTCTCCAGAGATGTCATCCAGGTTTCAGCTCTAATGAGCATCTCCTTCACACTCTGCTTGTCGTTGAGGCCCGCCCTGTACCACCTACCCAAGCTCTTCACCTTTTTCTCTTGGACCGTTGGGATGATGTCCTCTCTGATCTGAGCGAAACCAATTCCTGGATACGCCCCCTCCTCAGTACCAGGCTTCTGGATTTTGCAGGTTTGAACTCCATCTTTGCCCAATCGGTGAGCTTGACAGAGTCCTCCAAAACCCATCTCCCTTCAGGTACTGACTTGGCTGTGATGGTGAGGTCATCCATGACTGCCCTGATGGGCACCTGTTGGATGCTGCTTGCCAGTACTGCACCCCGATGTAACTTCTCTGCTGATTTGATGAGGAGGTTCATCACTGCGGAAAATAGGATCACCGAGATTGTGCACCCAGTGACAATACCCACCTCCAGTCTCTGCCAGTCACTGATGAAGTTCCTGCAGGTGAAACACATATTGAACTTGTGAAAGTAGCACTGCATTAGCTTCTGGAATCACTCAGGGACATGGTAGGTCTTCAGTGTCGTTTCCACTAGCTTGTGGGGTATCGTACCGTAGCTATTGGTTATGAAGAGCCACAATGCTGTCAGGTCGCCATGGTTCCTCTTCGCATCTTCAATGATCTTAGAGATTACGCAATATTTGTACAGAATGCCATTTGGCCCTGGGGCTGACTTTTCTTTGGCCTTCTTCAGAAAATAGTTGACTTCCTGCCAACTTGGTTCCTCTGCCTGGAAGGGTGGGTTGGTTCAGCTGGTTTGATGAGTTTCTCAGTCTCCTCCAGGCTGTCCTCCCATCCTCCCTCCCTATGTTTCCCTTCCTCCCAAAAATTTTGACAGACATGTTTTACTAATACCAACTGAGGGAACTAGCATCCAGAATGGAAAGTACTGCATTGGGCTCATCGAAATACTTGCAATGTTTGTAATTCATGAATGTCATGAATGTCATGAATGCCGATATGCAGACTACTAGTCATTGACCTGTATTCTTTCAGTATGAAATGTAGTGTTACGGCATCTTCTACTTGAGTTACCGGATCTGTCAGGTATGGAGTCTTGTTATGACGAATGCTAGATTATTTATTTATGTAACATGAACGTCCATAAACTTCCAAATCAAAAACAGGATGATAACAGCTTCTATGAACCTAAACCACTGCATCCTGATTTCCTTTGTTGTGGTTGAAAACTTCTTTCTCATCGTACCTGTTGGAACACCTGACTGGGCCACACCCACATCCTATTATATACCTCTGCTGGTCTCAATCTATGTGCAGTGATCAGTATGCGCACTAGATGAAAGTAAGATGTGGCTTACAGGTAAAGACTAATCATAATAATAATAATAATAATAATGATGATGATGATGATGATGATGATGATGATGATCATCATCATCATCATCATCATCATCATCATCATCATCATCATCATCATCATCATCATCATCATCATCATCGCCTGAATAATCTGAATAAACATCATCGGAATAATCTGAATATACAGTATATTATAATAGTAATGATAAGGAAAATCAATAGCAAATTATTATTGAGCATTTAAATAATCTTAGGCTTCAACAGGGATTCACTTATCATTGTAGTCTGCTGATGATTGATTGCAATGACACCTGGTTTTAGTCCCATAGAGAGAGAGAGGCATGCCAGCCCTATGAGTTTGGCACAGAGGCATAATTATAGGTCTTGGCTTGTACATTGTGCAACACATCGCAATGACTGTTTTTGGTAATTGTTTAGCAATAAATCGCAAAATGATTTGTCATTGTGGGGAGACACTGTTGTGTTTGAAACTGCCAATGTTTTTTTTCATGCAAGATGTGGCAAAACAACGTTTTCATTAGCCTAGGTTACAATATATTTCTGTTCTTTCTTTTTTTCTGTTGATTTATTTACAGTACTACAACTCTCTGGAGTCCTCTCAATATGGCGGCAACAAAGAAATATGTGATGCATTCTGATGTACACGCCCAATAGTCAGCTGGCCAAGTAGTTTCTACTGATCAACACTATTGGAATCACAAACATGAGCCATTATCAATTGGAAATGTATATTATATACATACTCAAAATTCAAAGAAATCCATGCTGCAGTAATTATTTCTGACCACTAGAGTAATAAATAAGTTATTTGTGTAATTATAAAATGTTATTTATTTCTCATGGCCTTCTGACATTTCAAGGATGTGCAAAAACATAAAATAAAAATTGTATTTACTTCTAGAACCCAAAGCCCCACCCACTCCACAGCTCTTTTGAAGATTACGCCAATTGAATTGGAGGCACATTTAAACAAATAATACTTTTTAGCTCACAACCTTTTGTTCAGCCATATTACTCAACCATCCAACAAAGTGAACACTCTGTGTATCCATATCTAAGCAATGCTTCTAGCAAACCATTGAATGTTTCTCTACAGCTGAATAACAATTAGGATGACGTCCATTTGCGTGTTTGGTCACCGTTTTGCCCTTCGATCATATTAGGGAAGTAAGACACTCTCTGAATGCCATTTCATGTTATGCTTGAGCAAGACACCATGTATTACATAAAGAACTTAAAACGTGTTATCAGACAGGGGAAGTGGAATTACAAATATGAAGTTGGAGGGCAAAGTACAGCAGATCGACACCAGAGGTTGGGGGAATGACGTGAATCTAATCACAGGTTATGGCCCTACCACTGCTAGGTTGCAGGAAGGGGTTTTCAGTGCTGATGAGGCTAACCACTTATTTGCCAGGTTCAACGCACATGATTTCAATGCTGAGCTTGAAAAGTCTGCTCCACTCTCTCCCTAAGGGGGTCTAATGGTAACCCCGGTCCCCCATTAACAGTCACCTCTGACGAGGTCATGCTCCCAGTTGAGGAGGCTCGGGGCATATGAGACACCTGGCCCAGATGGGGTCTCGCCACATGCCCTTAAGGTGTGTGCGGACCGACTCGGTGATGTGCTCCAGTTCATCTTCTCTCTATCTCTCTCCCAGTCCCAGATCCCTGTGAGATGGGAAACGTCATGCGTCGTGCCTGTGCCCAATAAACCAAATGCTCGGAGATTTAAAGACCTCAGGCCTATTATCTCTCCCCTCTCAGCTCATGAAAAGCATTGAAAGTTGATTTGTACTTGGGCACTTCAGTAGGCAGTTTTCTGCATATTTCTGCACATTTAAGCCAATAAGCTTATCGATTTTAACAACACCACTGCAGCATGGGTTATGGACTACCTCACATCTCGACCCCAGTATGTGAGGCTTGGAGGTGAGGGATCCGATATCATTATTACCAACACAGGTGCGCCGCAAGGCACCGTTCTGTCCCCATTTTTATTCACTGCAAGTCTGGCATCTGGCTGCCATTTGATCATTGGCTACATCCAAAAAGACAACCAGCTAGCTTACCAACAGGAGGTAGATGGCTTTGTCAAATGGTGTGATGATAACCACCTAATTTTGAATAGAGGTAAGACCATGGAGCTTATTATTGATAAAAGATGAGGCCGTTGAGGTGGTTTACCTCGGTGTCCTTGTGGATAATAGGCTGGACTGAAAAGAGAACCCCAGTGCCATTTTTAAAAGAGCCCAGTCCAGGCTGTTCTCCCTCAGGAAGCTCCCAGTCTTTTGAAGTCAGCAGGCCACTCCTTCATGTGTTTTATTAAAGCATTTGAGCAAGTGTCTTATATTATGCCCTTGTCTGTTGGGGGAGCTGCTTAAGCTTAGAGAACAGGAACAAGATCAATAAATTGACCAGAAAGGCAGAATCCATTATTGGCTTGACCCCGGATTCGCTAGATATGATCATGGAGCAAAGACATGTCATCATATATAACCATTAACTTATAGGCCTACTAGTACTAGTCACACTGATGTTTACATAACTTATTTATTATAGTGCTGTGCTCTCCACTTGTTTTGTACTGCCTTGAGATGTGTATGTTTTTTTTCTATATTTTTTCCTACCTATTGTCTGTCTTATATGTACAGCGGGCACTCAGTCTCCCCCCTGGGGGATTAATGAAGTATCTCGTATCGTATCGTATGTATATCCAGATCACACCCATATGGTTCATCTCAAGTATGGACAGTACTATGTACCCATTAGTGTATTCATCGTACCTCCTAATGATGTACTGCAGCCTAAACGTTAGGATGTATCTATGACTGTGTGCATGTATGTACTGCAGCCTATATGTTAGGATGTATCTCTGACTATGTACATATCTATTATGTACTGCAGCCTATGTGTCAATGAGTCATAGATACATGTACATAGTCATTGATACATGTAGATAGATGTGATGTATCTATGACTATGTTCATATATGTATCTATGACTGTACATATCTATTATGTACTGCAGCCTATATGTTATTCTGTATCTGACTGTAAATATATGTATCAATGACTATGTACATACATGTATCTATGGATGTGTCCAGACTCTGAGCTGAATCATCAGGACTTCCATAGGGAGGTACAGATCCTTAAAGGCATTCGTCATCGTCACCTCATCTCGCTGTTTGCCGTCTGCACCGCCTCCCCACCGTATTACATCATCACTGAACTCATGCAGAAGGGGAACCTGCTCAGTTTCCTCCGAGGTATGTGTGTGTGTTTGTGTGTGTGTGTGTGTGTGTGTATCAGGGTAGGACATTTTTTAATTATTTTGTATAATTTTTGTATTCATTTTATCAAATGTTGGGAAATACCTTATTTTTTCTATGTTGTATGATATACCAATATTCAATGACTTGTAAAGTCATTCCAATTTCGAGGACAATTCTAATTTTCTTCGGGGGCAAGAGTCTCGAGCCCCTGTTAATTTCAAAATATAGCTGTTGTGTTTGTTTGTATGTCATTATGTTTATTGATGATACATTTTCTTGTTTGTGATTTCCAGGTTCAGAGGGGGCTGGTCTGGAGGTGGGGTCTCTTATTGACATGGCTTCCCAGGTGGCTAATGGGATGTCATTTCTGGAGGAAAACAAGAGCATCCACAGAGACCTGGCAGCTCGCAACGTGCTGGTGGGAGAAAACTACATCTGTAAGATCGCTGACTTTGGACTGGCCCGGATTATCAAGGTATGTGTGTGTGGTCTGTGCAGAGGGAACTCCTATTTGTGCTGTCATCTAAGTTTATTGCAAAGTCATTGACAAGCGGATATCATTGATATCATTTCTACTTCAATTTGTATCCACCATTCCACTGATTTTGAGCAATTCATGTGTATGTATGTATGTATGTATGTATGTATGTATGTGTGTATGTATGTATGTATGTATGTATGTATGTATGTATGTATGTATGTATGTATGTATGTACAGTACAGTATATGTGTATATATATATGCATATCTTTTCGGTATAGTCTGTTTTAAAATGTATATAAAGTTTCTTTGTGTCTTGAAAAGCACTGTCACTAAAATGTATTTTTATTATTATCATTGAGTGAGCAACAATCTGCA
>OMOS01066900.1:0-14038 GCA_900312545.1 Merluccius merluccius | reverse complement strand
CCTGCTCGGAGGGAAGTACTTCCAAAAGTACAGGAACTTTTAGAAAAACAGTCAGTTTGCAGCAGATTAATTTGCCTAACCTTCCCGGGTCTTCCCGGAGACAACAATGGGCTGAAGGAACTGAAGTTCTGGGTACTTTAGGTGGAAATGCGGCGTTTGATAGTCAAAGTTCTCTTCACGTTTACCACCTGCAATCATGTGGTGTCATTGCACTAAGGTGTCCTACTAGAATGTGTGTGTGTGTGTGTGTGTGTGTGTACATGTATACAAGTGCGCGTGCGTGTGTGTGTGTATGTGTGTGTGTGTGTATGTGTGTGTTTCTGCAGGCCGAAGCTTCAGGCTCAGAGAAAGTTTGCACATTCTCCTCCCAGTTCTCCAGGACCTTTAGTGTCGTCTTCCTCAACACTTGACTACAGCTCTTCCACCTCAAGCTGCCTGACAAGACGCCGTCCCAAAACAGAAGACTTTCTTTCTTTTCTTTGTTTAAGAGGTGTGCACGCATACACACACACACACAATAACACACACATACCAATTTTCATTAAGTGTTGTCAGTTGACATGTTTTTGAGCCACTTTATAGTTAGATATTTTGTCTGTATATTTTAATTAGAACTTTGTGTATATATGCATTTTCATTTCCATCTTGAGCAGAGCAATTGTGACAAACAATTTCCCATCAGGATTCATCTGAATTAGGGCTGCAATCTTTAGTCGATTACTTGATTGGTCGATCAACAGAAATGTCAGATGAAGCAAATTTAAACAAACACCAACACCCAACTACAGAATGTTGGTTGAAGTTGGCAGCTATAAACTGTCAACTGCAGACTGCCCAAACTTCCTCCAACAACAGCCAACAACTACCAATGTGTATGGCACACTGCCCCGATGTTGGTAACCGGTTAATCATCCTGAATGTCTATTTTGTTTCATCTCATAATTTCTACCGTCTGCTTCCACCTAAACTAATCATGAAGCAGATAACGATTCCACAATGACGTTGCTCTCTGTTGTTGATTTTATAGCTGATATTTCTGGATGTTTTTTAAAACAGCTTCAATAGCAGAAACGATATTTGATATAATATCAGAAATTACTACTAAATTACGAATACTAAAGGACTAGCCGATTAATGAGGAACAATAACTGTTGGTCCCAGTTGTGACCCAACACTCTTTAATATATTATATTATGTTGAGTTGTCATGGTTTCCCCAAATATTCTAGAAGGTTTACCAGCCCAACTAACCAATATGTCTGCTAGGTGAAGATTATTCGACGATGGAAATAATCGTTTATTGCCGCCCTAATCTGAATACACAGTGCAAATAGAAAAGGCCAATGCTAATAAAATAAGATATCCATAGCTTTTCGTTCTAGTATTGTATTTCTGTTTCTTCACAGGTTCAGTAGCATTGCCTAACAGCATGGCCGTCCTAGGTAGTGGCCAGAAAAAGGAGTCAACTGTCACTTCATGTCTTCCCAACAGTCACAGGCGGACGACTGAGGAGAAAGGCAGGAATACAGCCTTTAGGACAAAAGGTAACTTATTTTTACTGAAATGAGTGTACAAACTGTTGGTTTCGCAAATCCCGCTCTTGCCAGTTGCCACAAATGTAAACAATAGCAATATAACAATTTTGTGTTTTGGAACCTCTATTCTAATATAACTGAACCAAAATAATTGTACCCGTTACCATATGTTTTCAAATTGTAATGAATATGGTATTGGTTTGGTGTACACAACAATCTGGCACAGATCCATAACAAGGCATTCCACATCTACCAAGTAGATCATGGGTTCATTTCAGTTCTAGATCTGTAGCTAGATGTTACTCAAAGGGACAGTAAAACCTCCAATTCTAACTTTAGTTTGTTACTCCCACAGCCCGGAATGGCATTGCCTCCAGGCCACTGAGAAGGCTGGGGGTGGCTGCTCTTCTCCTCCGAGGGGGCGGAGACACAGAGCTTGTCGGCAAGCAAAGATATGAACTTTGTTCCAATGCCACCTCCTCCTTCACTCCAAGGAAACTGAGTCTAAGGGAAAGGAAGATGAGGAAGGCGAAAGGAGAGGGGAAGCAGAGGAAGAGGGAGAAAGGTGGTAAAGAGAAGAGAGAGGTGGAGAGAATCGAGGGGAGAAGGAAGAGAGAACCAGTTCGTGTGCTGCGACCTCGCCAGCTCTCCTTGCAGGTGAGGAGGACTGTATATGTGAACAGTACGTTAGGACAAGAATATTCCTGGCAGTTCTCATGTTGTCAAAGTTGCGAGGCTACCTGAAATTTTGTAGTGAATAAGCTGACGAAGAAAACACCTGTGACAGACGGGGTTGTTTAATGGCAGGATGATGACACAGCAGAAATAATCCAGTGACAATCCACAGGTGAAGGTTTAACTGCAGTAAACAAATCTTTACCGTGTCCTTTCTAATGTTGATTTTTTTTTATTAACAAACCACTTAACAGTTGGGCTTATGCTAATCACATTCATTTTCTGTGGTTATTTCACCTCGGCTATGCTAGAATTAGAAGTTCAACATTGATAATTATAACTTTCTGATTGCAGCTTTAAGGGTACGGGAGTGTGGTTTACTGTGTTACTTTCACCTCCACTAAACTGACCTCCCTAAACTTTACTACACCACACTCCGTATGAAGGGAATTTTTTCATAAACTAACCAAAATATATTCATTACAATTTTGCAGAAATGCATTGTGAACCCGAGGTCCTGATAATGATGGCTTCCACTAACATGGACAAGTTGTCTCTTAACCTGAGCACAAAGAATTCAAGTGCTTTATTTTTGCATTTTCATGTCATAGGTTGCCATGGTGACTGGGCTCTCTGATCAACACACTTCGTATGTACTACAAGCGCCATCCATCAAGTCTAAATCAACAAATAGCAGCAGATGTTCCGGACCCTACTCTAGGGAAAGCAAAACTACTTTTCCCAGAAGGCACCATGTTGGCATTCAACACCACATTACCCGTAGAAACTTAAAAACATACAAAAATCACAGAATGCCTCAAAACCAGCATGGAGCTTGCAACCACAGAATTGCCTCAGTTCATCATAGCAAACTCAGGAACCTTGCATGTTCCCAAGCTTCAGGGGAGATCTCTCCCAGGACCCCAGTCAAAACAACAGGCCCTAATAACAGAATGCTATATGCAAATCCAGCAGCTAATAGCTCAGCTATAAGGCAGCAGAATAAACATGTAAGTGAGCATTCTGGGGTCCTGAGATTGTCCAGGAGAATGAGAGGCCTTCCACCAGATACTGGTCTTAATATTTTAAACGCTATATTTGCAACACCAAACAACAGCAACCCTAGGAACTGCAGGATACAGCAACACAAGGACTCTAAGATCATGTTGCAGGGCATTCAATGCGTCAACAAGGTCATTCAAGAGAGGCTTGGATTTGTTCATAAGGATACAAGGAAAGAGATGAGACACAACAGCAGTGTTGGCAATAGTGCAGCAGTGCTAGTCGCAACAGAGGACAGTGTCAGACATGCAGAAGAGGTGGTACAAGACACAGTGTGGACACAAGAGGAAGGACAGCATAACATACGTACGAGAGGGAATGATGGGTACGTTGAGGAGGTTAGGAAAGACAGTGACTGTACTTTCAGTGAGGACAGGAAGAACATCTGTCAACATCAGTTCAGGAGAGATGGACAGGAGGTCAGCAGTCATGTTGGTAAGGTCAGACAACGAATTCCAGGATATGGTTGTAAGGACAAACTGAGAAGTGGGAAAATGATGTGCGAGGCAGATTACAGAAGCAACAGTGATGCTAGTGAGCTTGTGTTCTGTCAAGACCACATCAATAATGCAGCAAAAGACGACAATAGCAATGTCCATGCAGGCCCATCTAAACCTGCAAGGGAAAAAACTCAACCAGCACCATCTACAAGGACCATCACCAGAGCAGCAGTTGCTAAGGCTAATGCTGCTAGTGCTACATTTACATCGGTAATGTGCGCCAGTGTAGATTCAGGTAAAAAAAAAAACTGTTCTACCAAGGGTACTAAGCCAACTTCTAACAGCACAAACAAGTTTACAAATCCAGCCAGCAGTTCCTTTGACAAAACTAGCCGCTGCACCTCTAAGGAGTCATTTAATGTTCTCAATAAGAACTTATCAAAGGGCACTATGCCAAACGGCAGGAATCCTAACTTAAGTTACAAAGGGCCAGTAAAGCCTTCTACCTCTGTCGCTAAGACCAGGACGAGCCCTAGAAACCTGAAGCGGTAGTGTGGCCATGTGGCCTTCGTAGGATGAGGCTTTATACACAACGGCAATGTCACCTTTGCCTAGTACTTATGGGGTTAATATAGTCAACACTGTTTTGTAAGTAATAATATGGAATTGCATGTAAACTGGTTGCTCCAGTTCTAGATCTTACATTTTCCTGTTCAATGGCAGCTACTGTCCGTATTATTGTGGTTACCAGTCATTGTGAGACCACACACGTCTATAATTGACCTCCTGTAAAGAAAGACTTTTGGCAGAACTTGAACTAACATAACACTGTTTCAACTCAAGATTTTAATGTTTTTTTTGTAATTAAAAAATGTATGAAGCAAAAGGCACTTGAGTCAAATAAAAAATATGTATGCAGATATCATTAAAAAAGTATTTGAAAAGAAATATTTAATACAAAAAATTCTACAGAAATCTTTTAAATTGATCTTTAACACTATAATCACGTTCTACTTGAATATCCTAAAAAACAATGTCACCGATTACAAGTCAATTAAGTTGAATCTATGTAAGCAACTGCATTCTGCTGAGGAAAGAGAGAGTGTTATGTGAGGATTTTATTAGTGTATTGATAGATTGACTGTTGACTGTAGAATTAAGCATTCGTTGGTCTGTTGCCTCTAGGGCACTGGTGCAACCACATTCATAAACCAGCTAAGTAATCATAGCACTTATGACTCCATGTCCATCACTGATTGTCGTTTGTAACCAGTTGGCCTGTTTAGTTGCTTTTACATTTCATTCTTGGGATACCTTTTAAAGGTTAAAAATCTCAAGTCTTATCTCTCAACATGGACTCACAAATCGTGCTTACATTGCAGAGTAGAAATGTGTATTTTCATTCATTTAACTGTAAAACGTATTTTTCAGTAATATGAATGTCTAATCTCCCTCATCTTAAATAAATGATTAAAATGAAGTGATATTTCTGTCTCAAATTGCACCATCTGTGTCTTAAATGTTGTCTAGTATGAGCAAGAAAAAATAGTGCTTCATCCACTATTGACTTTGCTGTATTCTGCTACTTTGCAGCAATACATTTTTTATGTCAAGGCACAGAAATACACACATTCAATAAAGTAAACAAATACAAATAAGGTCATTTCTTTGAAATAAAAAGTTTTTCTTTTTTTTACCCATTGGTTATTGATGTCTATTATATTACGACCACAAGACCGTTGTTTTTGTTTCTCAGTTTTATTTGATTAATTAATTTTAAGTGAAGTATAGGTGAAAGGTTAAAGGGGCTATAGACAATATATTTAGCCACAAGATGTCGCACTAGAGCACCAGCAGCTCAAACCACAACAATTGGGAGTGTTCTGTATATATGTCTATGGTTCTTCACCTTCATAAAGGCCGCAGTATGGGGTTATTATTGAGACAATATTATGTGTGTGCGTATCTCAATCTGTGTGTGTGTGTGTGTGTGTAATAAGATTTGTGTGTATTCACATTTGTGCGTTCACATTTGTGTGTGCGTAATAAGATTTGTCTGTCTGTATTCACATTTGTGTGTGTGTGTGTGTGTGTAAAAAAATCTGTGTGTCTGTATTCACATTTGTGTGTTTGTGATAAGATTTGTGTGTCTGTATTCACATTTGTGTGTGTGTGTAAAAAAATGCGTACTGAGATCTGTAAATGTCTGTCATCAGTTATAACTCAGGCGGGAGCTCTGATTGGCCGTCTTTTTACACATGGATTTTGGCACACTTCTGCTGTGCAGATCTGCAAATGTGATCCGTGTGTAAAAACGATTTGTCTGTAACTTCACGCAATACAGATCTACACACCACTAGTCGGCGCGTAGCACCCAGTGATGTTAAGCTTGTCATTGTCATGGGTAAGATGGCTGCCGTTAACGACACTGGCCGGTCGTCGGAAACTTTGAACAACTCATTGGCTTTACAATGCGTTTATTTATGAGGAAAACAAACGTTAACTTACCCATGAGTTGTTTGAAGTTGCCGCTTAACATCACTGGGTGCTACGCGCCGACTAGTGGTGTGTAGACTGTATTGCGTGAAGTTACAGACAAATCGTTTTTACACACGGATCGCATTTGCAGATCTGCATGGCAGAAGTGTGCCAAAATCCACGTGTAAAAAGATGGCCAATCAGAGCTCCCGCCTGAGTTATAACTGATGACAGACATTTACAGATCTCAGTATGCATTTTTTTACACACACACAAATGTGAATACAGACACACAAATCTTATCACAAACACACAAATGTGAATACAGACGCAGATTTTTTTACACACACAAATGTGAATACAGACAGACAAATCTTATTACGCACACACAAATGTGAATACACACAAATGTGAATACACACAAATCTTATTACACACACACAGATTGAGATATGCACACACAAATAATATTGTCTCAATAATACCCCCATATAATACAGTGCTCGTGCTTGTGCACGTGTGTGACAGTGTTTTGTGCTGAGCATGAGGTAATGCAGGGGGCAGTGGAGGTATGCCTGCTATGTAAACTCCATGTGATGGCCACTGTACATGAACACATTTTGTCAACACATCATCTCTCTCTCTCTCTCTCTCTCTCTCTCTCTCTCTCTCAAGTCAAGGCTAGAATATCGCTTCCCTAGGATTACAAACATTGTTATAGTAATATAGTACATGTCATCCAATGAATATAGGACCTTTGTCATAGGTTTATTTGCATGTGCTCTACGAGTAATATCTCTCAGATAATAACAATGTTGACATTGAACTGAATGTTTTTCATGTTTCAACCATTTGTAATGTGTATAACCTGTGCTCGACACCAAAACAACAACATTTTCCATATATTTTTTAGTTTTGCTGCAGCGGCGGACTCAGGCTTTTTGGGGCGAAAAGAAGGGCAGGGGCGAAAAGAAAAAAAGGGCACCTACTGCACGACATGGGGCCCCATCAACGCCCAAAAAGCATCGCTTAAAAATAGGGACAGTGCAGATCGAGAAACATAAAAATATTATCTAGATATTACTGTTAGCCCATCGGCCCCATGCAAAAATGCAGAAAATATTTGTAAGCAGGGTTTGACTATTTGGCGGCACCCCTAGACTGTCATCATGACACCCACTTTGGGAAATCCTAAAAAAACAGCACCCCTTTCCATGGAAGGGCATCAATAGGGAAGATCAAGTTTAGACCATTGTAAAGACACCTTATAGGGCGCTGCATCATGTTTTCTCTACTAGAAGGGCATTCATTAAGACATGTTACAGAGTGTTCTTGTTCTAGAGGGCACATCATAATTTATTGCATGGGGGCACAGAGGGCACTGAATACTTGTTCCCCCATTTTTTTCACCTCTCACTTGGAAGGGCATCTAAGAGGGTACTTCATGAGTTTTCCTCAGAACACACCTGTAGGGAACTTCAAGTATATCCCATTGTAAGGGCACCTATTGTATGGCATCACATCACATTTTCTCCACTGGAAGGGCATCCATTAGGAAACCTTCCAACATTTTCATGCATGTAAGGATACCATTTACACAGCATCCCATTTTCTCAACTGGAAAGGGCACCCTTTAGGACACTGTTATGTAGTGGCAGCAAAGAGGGCACTTTATCATGGCACTGTTTACCTTTGTAAGGGCATCCATAGGGATTGTCAAGTTTAGACAATTGGAAGGGCACCAATAGGTCACTGCATCACACGTTATCCACTAATGCCGTCTTTCCACTGGTAGTACCAGCTCGTCTCGCCTCGACTTAGCACGGCTTTCCATTGCCGATATCTGGTACATGGAACCTGCTAACTGGTGCTTTTTTAGTATCACCTCTGTATAAGTTCCAACCGAGCTGAGCTGATACTTTTGTGTGACATAAGCTGGCAGCCGGCCACTGATTGGACAGAGAGTGACGTCACTTGACGACTCATGATGAGAGCGACGTCCGAGCCTGACACCCGCTACCTTTAAATACTAGCATCTGCGTTCAGCGATTACTGATCAACATGGAAGGAACAACGCGCAAGAACACGCTGTGTACAACAAGTACACCATCACCTCCAAGTCCTCCATTGTTGTGTTTTGCGTAGCCCACAGCCAGCCCAGTTTATGTGTCGCGTGGATAAGTACATCACTGACGACCCGCCCACTTTGAAGAGATGGAAACGCAACATGTCTGAAACCAAACCAAGTAGAGCCACACTAAGGCGTGGTGAGACGAGCTGGTACTACCAGTGGAAAGACGGCATAATAGAGCACTCATTAAGACATGTTATTGTATTTTCTTGCTATGTTTCCTATATGATGGGCAGCCAATAGGGCACATATTCTCGTTTATCGCCACTCAAGAGCGCAACGTTTTCAACCGGTGGGGCACCGGAGTCTGCCAGTAGTTTTGCAGCTGTGTGTCTTCCACAACACGAGTGAGGAATATAACATAAAAGCTATAGCTGCTTCACATTCAACATGGTAGAGGAGGAAAATTATAAGCAAACAAATAAAAACTGAGAAGTGCATAGCATGGAAATGGTAAAAGCATTGGGTGGTTTGTGTAGTAAAAAAAAGAAGTATTAAAGGATGTATATTTACCTGAATTGCAATTTAAAAAAAACCTGATCCTTTTAAAAAAGTCTCGACCTCATTCAAAATTTCAGTGTGGGCTGCCACTCACCAGTCTTTCTCTCTCTGATTGGCAGAATCTTGATGGCGGGCTGAAGGGTCAACTCCTGAAGTTCATTGGCTACTGCCTCGCTCTGGGGGCTTGCGGCTCTATCCCCTGAGGGAGTCTTCTCCATAGTTTCAGACACAGACTCAGAACTAGAGTGGAAACAGAACACACACACAATACATTAATTGATTAATTAGGTTACAATTACTGTATATTGTTCTCCCCCACAATACATTTCCCTTGGATTGGAATGTTGGATTTATTTTGTTAGTTAAAATCGTTCTCTGCCAAGTAGAGGTGAGTGACCGAGTTGATGGAGAAGCTAGACATTGGGATGGTGGGGGTGTGTGGGGGGTTATTCCATCATTGATGTCCTTTCACTCTCTGAAGTGAAATTCTACACTACTCTCAAATCTTTCTTTCATCTCTCCTTCCTCGTCTCTCTCTTCAGCTGTGTCCACCTCTCTCCATCCATCCCTTCTGTCTCGATATCCAGAATGACTGGCCCCCTCAGGTTACACAACAGCCCATAATTAACAGACACCAGACATAGCCCAGGTAACGGGCACCCACTCACTTACCGCTAACGAGATGCACAGGCCACTATGTTGTCATGGTGAGAGTGTCATGGTAGAGGGTTAGGGTCTTAGAAATGAGAACCGGGGCAGTCGTAGAATTCTACAGCAGCGTAACTTTCTCCATGGCAACAGGTTGCATAACTCACATTTAGCTGCTGTGTGTTACATCAACAAGCCAATCAGCTCGCATGGATGTGAGCCAAGCGTGAGAAAATAGGGAGGAAAAATGGGTCTTTCAATCACACTTGTGATCTATTCTACAGTACTGTATTTCATTAATTCAATCCCAACTCAAACCAAAGCATACAAAATTGGAGTAGCTACAAAAATGATAAGTGGTGTATGACCAGGTTTCTAAAGAACAACTGGAGAGTAGCTGTAGGAATCATCTCACAAACATTTACTTAGTGGGAGTCAAGTGCTTGCATATAAGGAGTTTGTGTGGTGAAGTTAAACAACACAAGTCTTCTAACAGGCAGTTGATGAGATGTTCTTGAGATGAGCCTTCAGATGTTTTTTTTTAACATGACAACGGTCACAAATTATAAAAGTGTAGCTTGGAGTGACCTGTTCTCAAAGCACATTTGTTACATCAATGTCAAGACAACAACAGGAACAGAAAATCAATAGAAAAGATTCAAAGGAATTGATTCATATTATAATGACAATTGCTGTTGTTTCTTTACTAATTTTTATGCTCTGTTGAATTAAGTCTGCTTCTCAATACTCATTTTCCCTGACTATTTGGATTCTGAGGCCATCTCCAAGAGATGATGTCATCGCTCCCAGACATGATGCCATTAACATGTGTCACCAAGAAGCATTAACATCAAAACACAGACAGCAATTTGATTGATCACACACTAACAACATTTGGACCGGTAGGGATGAGGGATTGGACCACTTCTGAGGGTTGTACATTACAGCATTTGCGAGTTAAAGCAAGGACCAGACTCCAGATTCCATTCAACAGAATAGGTATTTTTAGGCACTGTTCGAAGCCAATGCTAATATTTAAAAGTAAATAGCCCTGTAGTTCGCGCTGTATAAGGAATGGGAAACATCTCTTTATTTATGGCTGAGAGAGTATCCAAGGAAAACGGCTTTGTCTATGTCAACATAACGGTTTTCCTTTTTGTATAGTGACCCAATGACCAAGGAGAATATTTTATTTTAGGACACTATGGTTCATTTCGACATAACCATCAGGATTCATGAAATGTTGAAAGAAATAGAACTCTCCTCTAATCTCCCTAAACCCTTCCACTTCCACATAAATAGGGTACATGTTGATTTCATCCATCAACAAAACCACAGTTGGAAGTAACAATGAGTATAAGCTATTCTGGATAACCACTTTGACTTAAAGGACAAGGTTCAAATAATCCTATGAATTTCCTTTTACTATTATTCAATTACACTTTCATCTAAAGCAACTTACAGTGAAGTCACACACATGTTGCAGGAAGGGGTTAGGGCATCTTGGTCAAGGATAACCTTAATCTACAGGTTAAGGTTAGGCTGCCGACATTGGAGATTGAACCCAGAACCTTTTGGCTGGGAATGGAACAGCCACCAAATAAGTTAAAACAAGTCACAGAGCTTTCCAGATATGGTCAAATCTATCCTAAACCAGGACCACCTGTAGTTTTCTCCCTCTATCAACATAGCCATATTTGACCTTTGATCTTATCGCCATGCAAATCATGTTGGGCAGTACAAAACACTGATTTAAATTAAAGTGTAAGTCTAGCTTTATGAATGTTTTTTTTTTAACCTAGCCTATGATGCCAGAGAACTACCAGACCAATGGAACCCAAAGTCTGGTGACCTGACGAGCACAGACAACTTCAGCTCAGTTCCTGACAAAACCTTTAACGAGATGATTCTCAACCGCCTTCGGCCTGTGCTAGACCCCCTGCCGAGACCTCAAGCAGGGGGCTTTCGAGGGAAGCGAATGACCATCGAGCAGGTCTTGGCTCTGAGAAGGATCATCGAAGGAGTGCGGAACAGAAACCTCCCAGCATTCATGACCTTTACAAAGGCCTTTGATCCACTGAGGCAAACTCACCGCTGGTGACCATAAAGATAGGCAGCGTGTGCCATCTGACCTCATCGCTTCAAAACTTGGCCTTTGGGAACCCATGCATGGTAAAGCCACACGTGGTGCTCGGAGGATAACATACGTAGACGTAGGGCTGGGCAATAATTCAATAAATGGTATTGTGTATCGTAACTAGTTTAAATCTAATACCATACTTTAAATTTACATATACTTAGTGTATATGTAGTGATCTTCAGTTAGACTGTGTAGACTGGTATTTTTTCATAAGCATAATGTGATGTTTGTATGTGAACCTGTTTTTATTCAGGAAAGGCCGTTGAGAGCAAGCTCTCTTTTTCAAGGATGCCCTGATTACAGCACAAGATATAAAAAGGTATAAAAACACATTATAAACATTACAGTACTAAAAACACTAAAGAAAACACCTAAAACATGAACTCACATGAAAATCACAGGCTCAGATAACAAGACTATGATAAGCACGTGCAACCCCCACTTAACGTGATATCAATCGATATCGTGTAAAATTCCGCATAATTATCATGACAAAGACAATACATTGTGCCACATAATGGCCCAGCCCTGCGCGTGCTGCGGGACACTGGCAGCGCTGATGAACGCTCCGGCATGCTGGACCGGGATGTGTAGAGGTGTCGCTCGTATGGTGAATTTAAATAGCTACATGTATTTACTCCCATTCTTCATATTTAGCGCATGACATTATTGGTTATCCTAATCAAATTGTACAGGAATTAGCACAACTACTGTAGAAGCTCGGCTAGATTCAAAGGTAGGCTGCTGGGGATGTGCGTAAGGAAATCCTCCTACGACTCAGACGGGCTTACGTAGCTTATCTACACGGCAATCATGTCCTGCTGAACCAACCCCCTGCGCGTTTTGCTTGCAAAATAAAATAATAGGCACAAATAGCCGTACCTCCCTATAGTCAAGGGTGGCCACACACGGTCCCCTGTAACTACTCCATACTGATACACAGACTAATATGACTTAAGATCTAAAGACAATTTGGATTTATAAAAACGGCAAAGCACCTAATGCTGTGGATATACGGCTTTGGACAAAATTAACAAATACCTGGAAGTTTTATGTCATAAAGATGCTTTTGTAATTGCTTTTCTCAAACATGTTATTTATGCTATGAGGGTCTATCTAGTTATTTAGCATCTGACTTCTTGGGGGCTTTATCCAGATATCTGAGCATATCTGGTTGAACACTTGAACGAACTTGTTTCACTCAGCGGGACTTCACACCGTCAAAACGGAGGAAAACACGACGACGAACACCGTCACACCATATGGTGCGTTTTAAGATACATACCTTGTTATGTTGCCCACTTGATGCCTTGATCATCACCGTTTCATATTCATTATAACCACAAATCACGAGTTTAGAGGTCCTTCACATATTTTGACAGCAAGCTTCGTTTTGCCAACGGTAGCCATTTCGCACTCGGTGAACTCCCTGAGTTCAAATGTTACCAGTATTGGTGACACCATTTTCATATTTCCTTTACGCTTATTATTTAGACGATAGCGACCTTTTCGATGCCTGTCAAAGCACACGGCTGCGGAACTTCAGTCACGTGGGTGCTGATGCCGTTGCCTAGTTGTGTAGTGTCAGAACTCGGAAGTATGCGAATACAAACACTGTAGGATGCTGTGCGGTGGCGTAAACGTGATTGGAATTTAAGCCATCAAAATTGCCTTCCCGCATTATACATGCCAACATGGAGGGGAGAGGGCGAGAGAGTCAGGCCGACAGACAGACAGAACATTCATGTACAACAGAGGCACACCATACATGTTTATTATGTGACTTGTTATACATTTACAACAGATGAAAAATATAAAAAGATTGCCTATGTTTGTACACCGTCCTGTATTTACAGTTCACCCAAAGTGTGAACCTTTCTATTCAGTCATACACTCATCTCCATCTTTATTTTCACTCTGATCCACCACCTCCTCCACCTCCTCCTCCTCCTCCTCCTCCTCCTCCTCATCGTCATCATCAAAGTACTTCTCCTCTGCATCTCTGCTCACTATGTCCAGGTTGTCATAATCTGGGTTATTGTCCACTTCACTGTAATGGGGAAGGAACACACACACACACACACAACTTTATCTTTCTGATGAGAAAAATGTGCGATGTGTGATGCTGCATGGCATGATTTACACGTGGTGGCAGTGTTAATGCCATGCTCTCCCAGTTGAGCTAGACGGGACCATATCGACAATATTAACACCAATTGATCTGCAGGTGACCTCAGTCTGACCTGTAGTTGAAGTCCTTGTCTTGGCCAGCTAGGAAGCGTTGGTGCATCTGGCCCACGAACTCCTCGCGGAGCAAGGCCTTCTCCTCCAGTGTGGGCCCCCCTTGCCACTCCACCTGCCCACTGTCTGGTCGAAGACAGAGACAACGCCACAGTCTGTTACCGATATCCACACCACCCGGCATGTAT
>OMOS01066880.1:0-10228 GCA_900312545.1 Merluccius merluccius | reverse complement strand
CCGCATGACCTACCGCCCCGGAGAACCGCGTAAAGCCCGTATAACGGCGAACCCACCTGGGAGAGTATAAACACGCGGGTCCCACTGTCGGCGGAAGAGCGGAGAAAGGATGAACAGCGGAAGTGACGCACTGGGGTTGACAGCGTGATCGCGTGCACGCGGGCCTGCTCCAATCAGTAGGCACGCGCCGGTTGGTTTCTGTGCGTTTTACCCATAGACGTAAATACCGGCGCGTGTTGGTAAACGGTGACTCGTTGCTGAGCAACAACAACTGTATTATTAATCTATATTTATAATAAAGTATAATAAAGCAATTGAGAAAGTCAAAACCATTGATAACTTTCGCTTAATAACTGTATTAATTATGTATTTCTATTAAAACAACCTTTCTATTCAAACAACCCATTCAGTGACACATACAATCCGTATATTATAATATATAATAAGTAATTCGTTATTGATGACCGTTCACTTGCCGATTACAAAGGCATTGCCATTTATTAACAAATAAATGTTTTTTTTAATACTCTCCATGGCCAAAGAGGACATTGCAATTATATGTTTAATTTTGGTAACTGTATGAAATCCTTGAATTATCGGAATGTATTTGTCCAAAAGATTGCGTTTATACTGTTTTTGCAGCAGTATTTGGTTACTGTCAACCGACACACGTACCAATAAAGTTGGAAACGGAAGTTGTTTTACGACACCAACATGGCGGCCTCCCGTGTCCCCCCAACGTGATAATAAATGGTGACAAAAAAATGTTAAAAATGAGAAACTTCGTGTGATCGCACAAAAGTTATCGTGAACCCGGTCCAAACTACAACACCGACACGCAGCGACGTCCGCACGGCGGGGTTTAACGGCGAGGTGAGCAGCAGCCATTATTACATCGTGCTCCGTCTCCGCTGAACACGTTGACTCGTTTCTAGCGGATCGATACTTTAAATTATAAATCAACATATCACCTTCACGCACGAAAGACATTCGCATCCACACGTTTTAACCGTTTGTTTGATATACTCAATGTCCATGTGGTCAGTAGGACCGCTGGTTCTGTAGCACATGCAGACATGCTTCCCCCCTCGTCCACACCCATGTTGTGGGGCGATGTAGTTTCTCGCCATCTGTAGCGACTCATTTTCGTTTATTGTGTTGTTGTTGTTGTTGTTGTTGTTTGGCTGAACTAGGCACACATCATATTCTCAATACATTGAACTACGGGGTGGAAGACATGGCCTCGTTCAAACCCACACGGATCCAGGTGTACCCCAAGTTGGGGGAGAAAGTCACACAGGATACTCTGTACTGGAAAAACTACAAGGTGAGCCTGTTGCTGTTTTTGTGATTGCCATGGGCGAGGCGTGTGCAGTTAAAATAACCTTACCCACAATGACCCATAATGGACCCATAATGACCCATGGACTGGTTCTTTACAGGCTCCGGTCCAGATAAAGGAGTTTGGGGCCATCACCAGCATCGACTTCTCCCCCTTAGCGCCACACACCTATGCTGTGACCGCCTCCACCCGGGTACTGGGCCGCCGATGGGCCTCCGATGGGCCTCAAGTTAACCTCTGTTGTCTAATATCACCCCGCTATTATTTCGTCACGCGTTCATGTTTTTTTAATTGTCATTTTAAACTCCTTTTCAACAGGTTCACATATATGGACCGTTCTCTCAGGAGCCAGTGAAGGCCTTTACCCGATTCAAAGACACCGCGTACAGCGGCCGGTTCCGGTCCGACGGCCAGCTGCTCGTGGCGGGATGCGAGGACTCGGTGGTACGACTGTTCGATGTCAGCGGCCGGGTAGCCATCAGAATGTTCAAAGGACATACAAAGTGAGTTGGTCAATATGAAAGTAACTGGAAAAGACGATGTCACTATGATTTAATTATCCGATTTCCCCCAATGTCAATAAAAAGCTAATTTTTGCAGTTGCAAAATTATTATGCCTTAACTAATGATACCTGCCAGCTGTCAAACAGGAACATGTGGCCGGGAGCTTAGGTGGACATGGAAAGGGAATGCAACGATTGTGTTTTGAAATGTTAAAATTGTTTTTGCGTTGGTCAACTTGCAGGGCTGTACACGTAACAGACTTCACCTCGGAGGGCTATCAGATCATGACGGGGTCCGATGACTATACATGCCGACTTTGGGACATCCCCAACTCTGCTGAACTGACCTCTTACAGAGAACATACGGACTACGTCCGCTGTGGCACCACAAGCAAACTCAACAGAGATCTGTTCTTTACTGGTGAGTCGGTGTAAACCCATTAGTTTGGATTTTTTCTATTGTCTCTACAGATAATATTTTTGTACCCAAATTGTGGCACACATAAACAGTCCACTACACAAAGTAGAAGACCGGACTCAGTTAACTCCTGTCCAATACTGATCATCTTTGAATCGGATTTGAGTATTTTTATTTTATTTTGGAAGGCACCAATATTAGTGCCCCCTAGTGGTCAGATAAAGGCATAAAATCAACTACAAAGGGAGGACAGTTACTGTAAATTGTGTGCGAAAGACTAATGACACATTTTGTTTTTCTGCTCCTCAAGGTTCATATGACCACACAGTGAAACTGTTTGATGCGAGAGTAGACAAGAGTGTGATGACCATGGACCACGGCCAGCCAGTGGAAAGTCTTCTTCTTTTTCCTTCAGAAGGACTCCTCGTCTCTGCAGGTATCAAGTGTGCTGGAAAATGCCTTCTCTGTCAGCCTTTCTTTCTTCCTTTCCTCTTTGTCCATCTACATCATGCTCTTCTCCCCTTAACAACTTCACTGATGCCATATCTGTTTTATCTTTTGGAGGGGGGCGCTATGTGAAAGTGTGGGACCTTCTGAAAGGAGGACAGCCCCTGGTGTCACTTAAGAACCACCATAAGACCGTCACCGGTTTGTGTCTCGGCAGCAACGGCCAGAGGTTGCTGTCAGCCTCTTTGGACAGGTGTGTGTTTGGGAGAGTGGGCTGTATACGATATCACATTTTCAAAAGTATTTAATGTGAAACATCAAATGTGAAACTTTTTTCTCGTACATTCTAGGCACGTGAAGGTGTACAACACGACAAACTACAAAGTGGTCCACAACTTCGACTACGCCACGTCTATCCTGAGTCTTGGCTTGGCTGTAAGAATCTACCTTCTCTGCATGCAAATCCTCTCGGAAAGAAATTAGACTTCGGGATGTAGTGTACACAAACCATAGATATGGGCCCTTCTATCCTTCACTCCTCAATTATACCTCACTATAGACCTTAAAGTCTTCCTCATACCTGTGTAATCACAGCTTATTAGCTGGGTAAAGCACTGCATTGACATACAGATGTTTTATATATTAGACACTTAAGTTGTATGCTTTACTAATGTTTAATACAAACATAAAAAAGCACTATACAAATGCAATGTATGGTTATTAATAGTCTATAAAACTATGAACATTTTTGTATTTTTAGCCAGACGATGAGTCCATCGTGGTGGGAATGACCAACGGTGTCCTGAGTATCAAACACAAGAAGAGCCCTGAAGATTCAAAAGGTGCCGTTCAGCAGAAGCGCCAGCCAGCCTATCGGGTTTTTGTGAAAGGGAAGAATTATGTTCCAAAACAGGTGAGGGTCTAAGTTACAGACGCATAAGCATATCCTCAACGTGCAACTTTTTTTTACCTTTCACCTTAATGCCTGTTTCTCTTTAACCATTACATCATCGCTTGGTTCCACCTGCTGGTTAGGGCATTTAGCAGACACTTTTGTCCAAAGCGACTTACAATAAGTACATTTGTTAGGAGAAAGTGCAACAGTAAACCGCTAAGAGTAGAATAAGGATTTCACAAGAACAAGTTTCAAGCACACCTAATTGCTAACTGCTAGAATACAAATGAGATGATTGCGAAAATAATAAGCACATAATATCAAAGTAAGAGCCAGGACACACAAACATAGAATGATTGCAAGGTTGTTGTTTTTTTTGTCTTTTTTGTTTTTTTCTCACATGTTTCTTTCCCACAGGACGATTATTTGGTCAGTAAGCCAGTAAGGCAACACTTGGCCAAGTATGACAAACAGCTCAAGAAGTTCAATGTGTCCAAGGCATTGGACATAGCTATGGAGGTGAGCACTGTATTCATTTTTTGTTCTTGCGGCACACGGGTGCACTATACTATGTTTTTTTTTTAAATGAACCGTTGCATTTTACGACCGGAGGAAAATCTATTCGCTGCTTAGTCTGTCATTCTTTTTTTACCTCTGTGTTTACACTGACGGCCATGGCTTAAATCTATCGTCCTTGTCTATTATGAAGCAATGGCTGAGATTCAGAAAGTCAGAGATCCCAATGGCTGTGATCAAGGAGCTGGAGAGAAGAGGAACCCTCAAGAACGCTCTGGCCGGGCGAGATGAAAGGGAGCTCTGCCAGTTGCTGAGCTTCGTCATATGGTAAGACGAGACAATCATTGTTGTCATGTTGCCCAAATTACAACACGCACACTTAATTTACGAGACTGAATATATATATACTGTATATATAGGTTCCATATTGAAGCCAGTTTTTTGTTGTTTTTTTCCACGCCAGGAACTTGGTTGACCCCAGGTTCACCGCCATCCTCACCACGGTGGCAGAGATGCTCCTGGAAATCTACCAGTCCACCGTCGGCATGTCGTCCCTGGTGGACAGGCAACTGCTGCGTCTGCACGAGCTGCTGGACAAGGAGAGCGAGTGCCAGCAGGAGCTCATGGAAGTGCTGGGAATGTTGGACGTGCTATTCGCCTCTGCCCCCCCTAGGAAGGAGGTGACGCTCCCTGGTGACAGCAGGGCCAACGGTCTGGCTCTGGGAGACGCAGGGACCCATCGGCCACAATTACAGACGTCTTGAGGCGGAGGAGGAGGATGTGGGACAAGGCTCTGGCATACTTAATCAGGACATCAGTTTGGCAGAGAATTAACAAAACCGAGAGAACTTCAATGATGCAATAGGCCATCCATGGACATCAGCTAGAGGAAAAAAAAACATTTGAATACAGTTTAGTAGTGGCATTTTAACTCAAAACAAATGGAGACACATTGGTCAACAAACCGCATGATTTCTTAATGTATACATACATTTATGTAGAAAATATTTCTGGATGAATGGTAATGAGTGAGCTTTTTATGGAAATGAAATGTAATGTCATTGCATTTTCCATTGTAAATGTTTTGTACGATATCCATTTGCTGATATCTACCGTGTATTTTGATATGTTCCAAGGTTTTTGTAAGAAGATTGGAATAAATTCATGTCATGTATCACTGGGTATGTGTGAATGTGTATGTGCGTGATCTCGTAGTTCACCTCCATGTCCACCGGAGGTCGCTGTAGTCTGAAATATAACTACCTTGGGGTTAAATTGAATTTCTTATCACACGCACCGGTCTTGCAGGAGAAGTGCATGTTGAAGAGGTCGGCATTTGACCAGACTGACTTACTGACCGCACCTCCAGTATATCTGCACGGTGTTGAGGTGGGGGTGCAGGTCTTTTAACGGAACTTCAACGTCATTTCCATGCCAACCATGTGCTAAAAGTAAGGTAAGCATATCCTATTTTATGTGGTGTAGTGGGCTCATCGTTATATATATATATATATATAGGCCAATATATATAGACTAAACGCTGATTTTTGTGTGTGTTGGGAGGCAGCTGGCCTACAGACAGGTTGAAGTTGTTCAAAGTTTATTAAAAGCACCTGAGAGCACTTCAATCAATATAATATCACAAAAAAACATGTTCGCGTTATCAATCAGGGGACGTTTTCTCATATTTTAGGGTTAGGGTTAGTGTCGTCCGTTTGTTAAAGTTTAATTCAATTGTAAGTGATAAAAGGATGGCGTACGGACGTTGCGTACGTGCACGCGCGCGTGTGCTTAATTGCTTAATTGCACTGATTTGGATGAGATGTTTTATTCAAAAGGCGTTATTGGACCAAATCCTGGATGCGTCATTGCGGTGCGCTCCCTGCAACCGTCATACACAGCGAGTCTACAGCGTCACCGGCGTGGACATATTGACCATATGTTGTGACTGTTTGTGCTGTCTGTCTGTCTGTCTGTCTGTTAGTCTGTCTGTCTTCTGTTGTTGTAAAGATGGAGCTGAGCAGAAGGAAAGTTCCTCTTTATGTAAGTAGCCTGTATTATTTATGTATGCATTAATTCTGTACTATACACACTTTTCAGTCTTTGGATGTTTTGAATGCAATGGTAATGTCCATGCAGTAACTATACTCCTATATTAAGTCAAACGGATTTGAGTTCTGTTCATATTCATACTGTTTTTGTATATCCAGGCTTGTTTGTACAGTGGGCCTATTCTAGATAGGGAAAGATTAGTCATGTTTAACAGTTTATAATGGTATCAATCAGTGCACTAATGCCACTAGCATTTTGACATTGGCAAATATTTCCAGTCAATTAATTACTTTTACCTTTAATCCCATAGGTCTTTGTCATGTGCACTTGAAAGGGTTGAAAGGAGCTCATATTTCCCATTATTGTTAGTTGTAGTAATGTTTGTCGTCATGCGGTGACTTCAAGTATTGCCTCAGTTCCTTTCAAACACGTAAACATTTCCATTCACAAAACATTAAAGTTAGAGCAAATATTGTGTTTCACACGTTTCTCAGCGGATCAAAGTCCTAATTTGTTACAAATCATTTGATTCAAGGACCACCATGGGGTGGCTTTCCGTTTCTTGAATCAGTGTTTGCAATGCTGTTTCTTTTGTTATATTGCCAGGGTTTCCAAATCATGTTAAAGGTCAGCGAGTTTCACAGATGGAGGTTCAAAACAAAACCTTAAAAACAAGAAGTAAAACACAAGCTAATTATTAATAAAATGGAGATCTTGATATGCAGATCATATCATTGACTATATGGGGCTTTAGTAGAGGGAAAAGCACTTATACAAATACAAAGAGATAAATACAGAGAAAAGCTGATCTCAAAGGCTTTTGAGAGATTCGTCAGGATTGAGATGCATATCTTTCTCATGCATACATCTCAGTCACACAATTAATTAAATTGTACTCATACATGCAAGTTAGGGCTGTGCAGTAGTTTGGTTTTGTAAAGATTTTATAGATGTATGCTGTATGCTCACATACACCATATGTATGCATATGTATCACAAAGAATGATTGCGATACAATAAAGAGGTTTATTATGAGTAGTTTTATCGGACATTATGGGTTTGTTTCCAAGTCTGTAGTGTAAATGTCAGCTATACAGGAACATAACAGGGTGCAGATTATTTTCCATTTAAACGGTTACTTGAGGAGGAGGAGGTGGAGGAGGAGGATGATGATGATGATAAAATACCGTTATCCACCATTGGATATGAACCAAAAAGCTATGAGCCAAAAAAGAGTGAGGGGGGTAAATAACAATCTCCTCCTTAACATTGTCGTCTTCTCATATCTCTCCTCACCTTGACTCTCAGATCAGCGGTCTAAAGTGTTCCCCAGGGTCAGGATCAGGGGAGATCTTCCCGGTGTTTGACAACACATTCCTGTTGTTATTGAGAAGAGAAGTTTGTCTTATTGTGCATCCTAACGTCATGCTGCCAGGGGATTTGCTGTACACTGGAACGATAAGAGACTGCATCAATTTCAGAAGACCTACTTTCTCTCACCCTCCTCTCCTTTATTACCTCTTTCCCTCTTAACCCTGTCTCCCGCAGGGCCAGGCGAAGGTGTTTGCGTTGCTGGAGGGTCTAGATGCAGTGCCTGGAGATGTGGAGGTCTTCATCGTTCTGGAAGGGTCCACCCTGCTCCACTTCATCAAGGCTCTGAGCGATGTCATGCTCTGCTTCATCGTGCCTGGTATGTTTGTCCGCATGTGTGTTTGTGCACCGTGTCCCCGTTTGTCTTTTCTTTAACGTTTCATGTTTTAAGAGTGCTCTGTTACGGCTACAACAGGGCTAAAACCCTCGCCATTGTCCTAACTCTCGCCATCGCTGACTTCCTGTCTGCGGTCCACTTAGAATTTACGAGCTTGGTTAAAAAAAAAAAAAAAAGAGAGAAGAAAAACATTCGGCTATTTTATTGTATTTATTTATTTTTAACCGTCTGTGTGTTTTGTACCTTCATGTCGTGCTAAATGAGGGAGAGTTTAGTATGTGTACACACGCACACACGCACGCACACACACACACACACACACGCGCGCGCCGTTTGTGTGTGCGGTCTGTACGGGGACAGACTCTTATCAGTTTCCTCTCAGAAGGGAAACTCTTAGAGCCCTATAAACAACATGACAACACCCGCCCATCTGGAGGCTGAACAGAGCAGACAAACGTTTTACATGGGAGAGCTGTGTGACGTGGAGCCGGGCGTTCGTGAATCATTGTACATTACATTAAGGGTCTGTTCGTGTGTTTTGGCTTGCCATGTATTACCATAATACGATAATGATAGTGCTTTATACATCCCAGGTGGTCAATCTGCAAACAGCTATTGAAGACATTGAATTTGTTATATATACATTGTTATATACATATAACCGCATTACAAGCAATCCAACAACAACACAGAGTGGTTCCATGGGAACGTTGTATCGTAAGCGGTGGGTAGCGTGTCGCCTGGCTGCTGGTTTGTCTGGGTGTGTTTTTAAACAGGATGCCTAACATCCTAGTGGCTTTTAACAAACTGGTAGCCACCTCTTCTGGCTAACATGTGTATCAGCGTGGGAGCGATAAAGAGACGAGCATTTGCTACGAAGCACGTTAATTGGCTTTAGTTAGTAGTAGCTTTCCGGAGTTGGGGGTAGAGAAGGGAAGGGATCCCTCCTTGCCTTTTGATTCGGTGGGACTTTCTGTTTCTGTGCAGGACACAACCTGGCTGAGGTGGTTTCTGTCCAGGCATACCTGTGCTCTGAAACCTTGCCCCTCACCTGGGTGGGAGGAGCTACGTTAGAGTACATCCAAGATGATGCTCAGGTATGAAGTCACGACACACACACAGACACAGACACACGCACACACACACACAGCACACACACAGTGTTAATTTCACCCTTGCTCAAAATGAGTCCGTATTACTGTGCATGATGCGGATTACCCCCCTCAGGACTTGGCAGAGCACCTGGTGACCCACGGCCATCGGCTGAGCTCCCGGGATCACCGGGAGCTGAGCAGCATCTTCAGCCTGGGCCAGAGGAGCTGCCGCTGGGCGATGGATCAGCGCGTTGCCCTGGCCATGGCCAACCTGGACATCCCTCAGAGCTGGAATGTCCTGGGCGGCCCCTGCGGCGAGGGTGAGAGCTGCGCGGCTCAGCGCTTGTTCAGTCGAGCAGTTTTTGGCAGTTTTAGAAAAGTGCATTTGCTGTCTCTAACCCATCTCTAATCTGTGGGTTAGACGTTGGCAGTAAGAAAAGAAAAGGAAAACGAGTGGCCGGGGTTCACAGTGATTTCGGAGCAGCTCTAGGGGGCGTTGTTAAGCACGACACGAATAAAACGGTTACTAATGCGGTTACTATAGACTACCCTAGTAAGATTTCACAAAACGAACACACGGCAACATAAAATGCGATCGTTCATCGAAAACAAATCATCGTTCATCCGCCGAGCAATATAGTCCCGCAACAAGACGCAAGCAAAATGGTTGCCAAGCAACACAGGCTAGCATTAACACTAAAAAATGAACTGTTATGCGGTCACAGGTGTGTGTTTACAACGGCTTCAAGTGAATCAGACTCAAGGACAGGACCGGATCTATCCATTTTATAAACTTTATATAATGCGTATATGTACTGTATTTTACGCTATCGATGGCTATGTTTAGAGAGACGGCTGCTCCTCTGTGTGGACCGGGCCTGGATCACGTTGGGTCATTAGTAATCAACCACAGGATAGGCCAGCTGGAGAGTGGCAGGTCTGGGCGAGGGGGAGGGCTGCGCTCCTCGGAGGTACATTTCCACAGGCTTTTTCGCAGCCTCATTTCTCTGCCAGCATCGGAAACTTGGACTCCACACCGGCCCCGGAAGGTGAACTTTTCAACTCTTTCCCCCTGATGTGTCCTCTTCTCCTGGCCGTGATCCTTTCCTCCATCAGTATGGTTTTTTTCTGCCGGGCTTGCTGAGATCGGAAGTGGCCGCGGTCACATGTGTGCCTCTGTTAGATTTGTCACTGCCAATTAACCAGAGTGTAATGTGGTTAATAAAGCTTCTCCCTCTGGAAGTAACCCTGGG
>OMOS01066869.1:0-10317 GCA_900312545.1 Merluccius merluccius | reverse complement strand
CGGACCCAAGACATTAAATCCGACGGAGAGAGAGGGGGGTCCTCTTTATTTATCTGTGGCCTGGTTCTGGTCCAGAGAGACAGATAGACCTTGTGACCGGATCCTACCTCGAGAGAGGAGACTACTTACTGGCCGGAGGGTCCGAGGTCTGCGCGTCCGCCGAGCCGATGAAGACCAAGCACACCGCAGCCAATATCGCCGATAATCGATACGTTCCTGATCGGGACATTTCGTGATTTTTGGTGGCGAAAAAAAAGATCAACCACCACCAAGTTACTTACTTAACTTCCCCAGTCCTGAATGTCTAAGCAGCTGGAGAAAAAGGGGGTGGATACTTTTCTTTTTTTTTTTTATATAAAGGTGTGACGTCACGGACCCCTGCTTGCACAAACCAGGCCTTCACAAAGCCTGGAGCCATGCCCCCCCCCATGCTCACTTTCATGTTCACCTTATCACACAGCAAACACCAAACACTTTAATGAAATACAATAATTTATTAAAGCATATTTAAATTCAGTTATAAAACGTTTTTTTCCTTTGTTCAAAACAAGCAGAACTACAGTCGTGTTCAACGGCGGGGTGGGGGGCAAGTCTCTGGAGTGGCCGCCGGCAGCTTCCCCAGATGGCCTCCCCGAGGTCACGCAGACCGGAGAGAGCAGTGGGAGACCAGGTTAAGACTGGATCTGTATAGTCTTAGTGGGGTTGAATCGATAGATATATATCGTGGGGTAATAGCTTGGCAAACGCAAATGATTCCTTGCTTTCACATCATCCACGGTGTCCTAGACGTCCTGACATACGCTAATAAAACACGAAGAGCCATAACACTGGGAGCTGGAGCCTAGCTGTCTGAAAACCATGTGACATTCATTTGATCGCTTTTATGCACATACAATTTTCGAGCACATTCATATCAAACGTTGCAGTCTGTCTATCGTGGTGCAATTTTGCTGCATCCCAGAACGCAACAATTAATTCAGAAATCCAAACGTTAAAGAGCGTCATCAAAATTAGTTTCTGCGACTGTTCTCATAGCATTGGTGCTTGTGAATACGCCCCCGCCACTCTCTCTCTCTCTCTCTCGCTCGCTCTCTCCCGTCATCAATAGTACATAATAAATAGCCCTCCCCTGACATGGTCTCTGACACCATCTAGAAACACACAAGATACATCCTTCAGACATGGGGTTGCCAAGCTGCGTCATGCCTGCCCCTCAGTCCTCGAATAACAGTTTCAGTCACAAATGATTTCAATGACAAACTCTGTTCAAAAATATAACAGATCAATACTGAGAAATAGTTAAACAGTAACATTACACATACAACCGGCAAACAGTTTTACAACCATTTACAGTAAATGGCACCTTTCGTGAAATGCTCTAATGCATCGCCCTACATGTCGGACTCCTCTGGTTTCTGCAAATGTTTGAGGATGGCAAACGTTTCCATATCCAAAAACATGGTATTGCCACCATCGTACATTCCTAAAAGGCCATATCTGCTCTTTGAGCCCAAATTGGACGACATTGGAAATTAACTGTGAATCCCACTTAAGGCAATAAAGTGTAGATGAGGTTCTGTTCTGATGTTGTGGTACCGCCCGTTACCTGAGGACTCTACATTCAGGACAGGGCCTTAAAGGGGGCGATACTAAACAATAGTGAAAGAGCTCATTGCTTTCTACAGAATTGTCCGTGCATGGGATTTGCATGGTTGATGCTGAACATATAAATGCAAGCTTGGTCAAATTCCCCCCTGGTTTAAGGTTTTAAATAAAATGTAACAAAAAAAATGAAAATGTTGTTTAAAGGAGTTTGATGCCAGAAGTGAACTGTAAGCAGGATAACACCAGTGTAAATAACATGAGTAAGCGTCAAGGGCATTCAGAACAAAGAACGTATCAGAGGAAGCAATACCCTGTGGAACAATGAGCTTATAGTTGTGCAGACGCTAGCGTTTTGAAGGTTGCGATAAGCAGGAGTTATTTTTGTCTTTCTGTACAAACTTTTCAAACCATTCTTGATATTGACATATGGTCACTCAAAAAGCTCTACAATGTTTTTGTGGAAGGAATTTGCTTCTGGTCTTCCCTGGTCCTTCACCCCATGGTCCCGTTGGGTCCAGGGCTGCAGAGTGCAGGACCCGTCCGGTCCGGTCCGTCACCGGATCCAGTTGGTTCCGTAGCTCGACACCGACCTCACGCTGCAGCGTTTCTTCACAATCATGTTGATGTAGGCTTTCATGATTTTTGTGATCTCCCCGACCTGAAACCAAAAGAAAAACAGAAAGTCCAAGTTATTAAGCAGTTATAAAAACAATATAGCAAGCAATGTCATGTTCTCCAACACTACATTACATCACATGCATGATATTGTGCACACAACGATGGGAACATACCTGTGGTGTCTCAAAGAACATCTCCCTCTCATCCACGGTGATCTTGTAGGTGCAGGGTTGAGGAGCGCCGAAGAAGATGATGTGCTCGTACGGGAAGGTCTCCAGAGGTTTGGGATCCCCTCTCTTGTAGACGGAGATGTTCTCCGCACTCACACTCAGCCACAAGTCGTGAGGGAAGCCTCCCTCTTTGCACTACAGAGACAACACACAGCGGCCCGGTCAATCGACGTTCACGTCAACCACACAGGCTTTTCACCACCCGACACACGTGACGAAGCATCAAACCGAGTCTCTCTCCGTGTCTTTACCTCGACATCAAACAGTGTGGATCCGTAGCCGGGCCACTCTTTGATGACCGTCATGTACTTGAGCATGGCTTGGTGCTGGTCCAGCCCCCGGAGGCGAGACCACTTCTCCAGGATGCTCGCTCTGGTGGCCGACGTCTCCTCCTTGATCCACATCTCCAGCATCTGCTCCTCCTCCATGCGCTGCTTCTTCACCGACCCCGTCTTCAGGCCCCTCCGCAGGGTGCCTTCCAGGAAGCTGGTCCTCCTCCGCTCCAGCGTCTGGCCCGTCTGGCCCGTGGCCCCGCCGCCCACCTTGGTGAAGTGCAGGATTCGGGCGCGCAGTCGACCCACGGGGTAGACGTTGTCTAGGAGCCAGCTGACCCTCGCCTTGTCGCCATGCAGGAACTGCAGCCGCAGGGCGGCCAGGTGCTGCAGGGTCTCCTCCGGGGCGGGGAAGTGGCCGCTGGTCAGACTCTCGTGGGCCTGAGGGAACCGCAAGGAGAGGATTCAGTACTACACAACAAAATGTGATCTCTGCATTTGACCCATGCCGAGCAGCAGCACTAGGAGCAGTGGGTAGCCGCAGTGCAGTGCAGGGCCGACTCAAGGGCACCGGCAGGAGTATTAACCTAACATGGATGTCTTATGGTGTGGGAGGCACCTGGAGGAAACCCACGTGAACACGGGGAGAACATACAAACTCCATATACGAGTACGGTGTAACTCACCTGCTCAAACATGAATGCAAACTCCACCCCTTCCTTGGGCATGCTCTCCACATCCAGGAAGCAGTAGAGTTTGAAGTAGAGTTTCCACTGGCCTTCATCCTCCTCTTCCTCACTGCCAGCCAGTCTGAAGGGGGAAATGATGAATTATTCATTCATTCAATTATTAATTGGACTGCATGTGTGTATTTTTAAACTTTCCAGACGCCTGTATCTTTATTGAGTGGCATATTAATCTCAAACAATGTGATCTCTTGTGCAACGTACCGTTCAAATTTAGCCAGAACATCAGCCACGATCACCCGGCTCTCCACTGCTCGGTCGATGTTGTTCTTGTGCTCAAACAGAGCAAACATGTTCCTGCTGTCCTCCATCGCCAGCCCTCTGATCAGCTTCTCCACAACCTGGACATCAGGTAGACGTGACGTTAATCAAACGTTAAAGTGTACTTGAAACATTCGCTTTGCAGTGTTCTCGTAAAGCTACAGAAACATAATGCAATATATAGAGCTACGCAAGTTTCACATTTACTATTTACTACTATGTAGTCATTTAGCAGACGCTTTTATTCAAAGCTGTTTCAGATGGATGTCTTTAAGGAACAGGTTGTGCTTAGGCATCTTGCTCAAGGATGCATACAGGTAGTCTGCCGACATTGGGAATCGAACCCAGTATCTTTCAGCTTGGAGTTGAACACCCTAGGCACTACAATATTCTTCCCCCACACTGAATTTTAAGTCGATGGACACATCCCTTTGCTTAAATGGCCCCTATTTTACCACCAGGTGTGATGTTTAGTCATTACAAGCCATTTTGAAATATGCCCTCTAGGGGCCTTTTAAGAAATGATCATGTGTCTGCGTAGGAACGTGAGGAGCGTGACACATCAACGGCATATCTCCAGGTTTGCCTGCAGCCCAGCCTACCTCTCCAGCGGTGGTGTGGGAGTTGATGGAGATCTTGCAGGACCCTCCACCGTGGCAGTAGACTGTGGTGGTCATCTCCTGTCTGGTGAGGAGAGCTACGATCTCTTCCTGGGAGGGAACGTACTCTCGGCACTTGGTTTTCTTCAGAGACTCGCCAATGAAATGCGCAAACAGTTCGATCTCGGAGCCAGGAAACAGCTCTTTAATCCTGTGGAAAAACACCCGAAGGTAAAGAAGTTTATAAGAGCTGTTAAGGAACCACAAGATAGTCAGCTCACTTTGGTAGTTTTATATACACTCTTAAATTATGAGGAAATCAGTAAAGTTAAATTCCGTTATACATTATTAAAAACCTAAATCAATAAAAGCCTTTTTAAGAAGACAGTAGCAGTTCCGACTGAGTTCTGATCCGATACCTTTTGAGGTGAAACCTGAGGTAGCGCAGGATGCCCCGGCTGGGGAGGAAAGTGCAGCTCATACAGGTGAGCAGGTGCCAGTGGGCGCGATTGGCCAGACTATTGGGTTGGGGAACGTGATTGGTCTGTTTGATCAGCTGACAATAGACTTCGTCTCTGAGTGGCCGCAGGTCTTGGCAAGTCTGCAGGATGCCCTGGATGATGGGCACGGGGTCTGACACCGCCTCCATCTCCTGCAGTGAGTTGAATATCTTCACCGCCTCGTCCTGCAAGCTGGAGTAGCCCTTCTCCTTTTGCACTGGCAGAAAACAACACAAGTATAGATCTGATTCCAAAACACACAGCTTGAGGTTCAGGAGTTAGGTTTGACGCTGACGCTTAACGATGGATATAATAGGGCTTATACATCAGAATGAAGAAAAAAAACATGACTACCAACACAATATGTAACATTACAGTGCTCCTATGCTTCCAAAATAACGGTGGTCATACACCAGCTAGCCCTATACACCAGCTAGCGCTATACAACAGCTAGCGCTATACAACAGCTAGCGCTATACACCGGCTAGTGCTATACACCGGCTAGCCCTATACACCAGCTGGCCCTATACACCAGCTGGCGCTGGTGTATAGGGCCAGCTGTTAGCCCTGTAGCAGGCTACTGTACTTACGGTGGACGCTGACGTCTCCGTAAGGCAGCGGCAGGAGAGGTGAGTGCAAGGGATGCTGGGTATATCTCAGGATGGGGTTCCTCCAGTAGGTCTGCTCCACCGCCTCCACGTTCAGACTACTCTCCTGGGGACAGACAGAGCAGCGTGAGCCAACCAGTAGTTTATATATGAGGAACGCAAAAGACTCCATTTTAGGCAGCGTTGTAGCATGCAGGTAGCAGGAAGAAGCACTAAAATGGTGAATGGGATCATTCAATTATTGAATTTAAGGGAATCGCACACAACAACCACAGTGTAATTTATTAGCTTGTTTCCAAAGCACTGTTATAAAACTACAAATGGAAACAAAATGAACTGCAGTAGTTCAAGCTTTATCAGATCAACAACACAAGAAGAGTTGAGGAACAGAAGGAAAGCAAAGATGCAAAAGGTACACTATGTACTAAGACCACTATGTGGTGCTGTCAGCCCAGTAGACGGATAATGTGCATGACCACTCGGCTACCGGCCACTGCTGTGTATTTATATGTTCCCATTGGTCCAAACCCAAACAAGGCTATGTGAGTCTGACAAAGCATTAACGGATTAGCAGCCAACCCATAACACATTATTCAAAGAGGATGTCCAACAGGAATGACATAGTGTACCTTTAAGCAGCGTCACCCCACACACACCTCATCTACATTAAAGTACCTCACTTAAGTACTACATTGTGTGCCCCCTGGTTAAGAAGCTGCAATGGATTCGAGTTTGCCAAAAAACGTACATGATAAATGGTTAATTTATGTTTAATTTACTTATGAAATTCAACAGGCATTACTGGCAACTGTTATGAGGAGTAACGTCGAGTCGTATGTCTACCTTGATGTCCCTGATTAGCTGCTGGGTGGGCGTCTCGATAGGAACCTTGCTGTCGATGGCGCCCTGAATGGCAGACGCCCACCGCATGGCTTCGTTCAGCATTTTGGTGTAAAGGCGGTACGAGTGTTTACGCCCGTGGACGATTATGTTCCAGTAGCCTGTGTGAGAGAAGAGGGGCGTCATCAGAGGTGCACTTCAGGTCAGTGTTATAAACTATTGATCTATTCTGATCAATAAATCTATTGGCTATCTGATCTTTTACATGTGATTAAGGGTTTGAATATTTGGGAACGAAACGAGAGACATTTCACAAGGATGCGACACGTTCTCAAGGCGCCTTCCTTGTGGGACGTGTCTTGTTTCAGCCCAGTGGTTCTCAAGGCCTCGTGTATCCATGTTCCTCAACAAGTAATCCACTAGGAACCAGGGTGGAGAGGATCAGAACTTGTGGGAACGTACCGCTCTCCTTGAAGACCTTCTCGTCTGGCTGGACGATGGAGCAGAGGCTGTTCAGCACCAGGGTGCCCAGCTTGGCGCCGCTGCGCTCCGAGGTCTTGTAGTAATCCAGGGAGTTACCGGTCAGGACGAACCAGCGCTTCTTCAGCTTCAAGGACGTGCTCTTGGCACCGGATTTCATCTCTTTGTGGAGCCAGCCTAGCCCGAATTATTAATATACAATAAATGAATCAAATCAAGTACAAATATATTATCCAATATCAGATCATACATCCAATTCAATTTTCTCTAGTTAGTAAACACATCACTTTCTGTGCTTACTGAGAATTTTAGACCAGACAATATAACACCAAAGTTATGCCATGTAAGTATTTACCAGTTTAATAAGAAAGGAACAAATCACGCTGTCCTGTAATTGGAAAATAATGTACGACGGGAGTGTTGATGTGGTGATGCTTACCAACCCCCAAGTACATTATTTTTAAAAATGGGACAGCCTGGAGTGGTTTATTCCGGTTATACCACAGTTACCAACTGTGATTAGATATTAATTACTTTCATCTATAACCATTATTGTTTTTTTATCGACTTCATCATCATCAGCTGAAAGTTAAATTAGCCAGAACATCAGCCACATCAAAGTTAAAGTGAAGTGCTTTGAGCATTTTGTTTTAGCATTGTCATGGAAACACCTGGTGGATAGTTGTATTTGGCCGTTGTTGTTAATGTCAATAAGAATCAAGTATTCGACGATGCTGTGGTATAACAACACAACAGCCAATCAACTGACCCCTGACGAGGAACTCCTGGCCGTCCACTCTGGAGTCTCCCTTAGGTTTCTGCAGCAGGCTGATCCAGTGGTGCATCTCCTCGGCCATGTCGGTGTTGCAGTGGATCACCCGGTTGGCCGTGATGATCACAAAGGAGTTGGGTCTAGGAACACATCGGGGTGTTTAGTAGGGGTGGGGGGTATCACAATTTTTTTTCAAACTATTTTTTAATGCCTGAATCAGTTTTGTATGTTTATTGTTTTCACATTCAATGCATGCAAGAAGTACACCCCATAAACGGTAGCATGTAACCTTCCCCTAAACCCTCCCAGTATAGCAATGATGCTGCTAAGTGTAAAAAAAAAAATAGTGTAAAAAAAATAGAGACTAGAGAATAGAGACCACCAGGTCAGATGAAGACTCACCGGTCAGGATTATCTGACGCACACACAGAATCTATCAAGCCGACGTCCAGTGTGCCCTGCAAACAAAGAGTCATCAATGAGAACCTAATCAATACCAGTATTATATTATTGGTTTTTGACAGCAAATATGCCAGATGCCTCAGCCTTGCCCTCGGTTCATGATCAACAATATTTAAGGACGAGATATTCAGTCCCAGAATACATTTAGATGCAACAGTATTTTTCTATGATTTCTAAACTTGACAAATTATCGGTCTGACTGATATCATCAAAATCTGGGATGTGGTCGCATGTGCAGAGACTCATTAAAAACAATGAGAAAAAAAAGATTCAAACCAGGCCTTGTGATTAGCCGCCAATGTATTGAGTTGCATGCTTCCAAAATCCCAGCAGTATAAGTATATGTATACGTATATGTATAAGTATATGTATAAGTATAAGTATAAGGATAAGTATCTGGCCTTGGCAAGTTAACCAGCACTAACCACTGCATTCTTTGGGTTGGCCTGCTCGTGGTGCATCTCCATGCGCTGCTCCGGGCTGGCAGAGCGGACGCAACTCAGCACATTGAACCAACCGCTGGGCGGGTCAGACAGAGTCCACACAGGAGGGGAGGGGGGGAGAGAAGGACCATGTGACAGGAGTTAGCACCATTCAGTTCCACGGTCGGCCAGCAGGGAGAGCATGATTTCCAGGCGTTATTTCTGAGGTTTCAACGGTGATGAAGGCTAATGGTCGAGGTGGACCATGAGAGTTATTGATTCTAAAGTACCTGGCATCCTCTGGGGTTTCTGCGTAGATATGGTAGGTACGCTCGTCTGTTACAATATTCAGTGCATTTTCCTTTTCATGGTTATCGACAATTTGCCTGAAAAAATAACAACACATAATACGTTTGATATACTGGTAATAACATTTAAGATGATATTCTGAGTGAAAAAGCAGGGAGAAGCACACCTCACTTTAAGGAAAATAATTGTGGACAGCGGGAGCGAGAGCAAGAGCGAGAGCGAGAGCGAGAGCGAGAGAGAGTTCTTACTTGGCCGAGCGGACGTCAATGGTTCCCTTCAGCTTCTCCTCGCTGTCGTTCTCAAAGTACATGAGTTTGGACTCTCGCAGGACGAACCAGCGCATCTTCCAGTTGCGGCGGGACAGGGTGGACATCCCGCCGCCCTTCTTGTACAGCCAGCCGGACTTGAGGGAGTCCTGCTTGGCCCGGAACCACATGAACGTCTCGTCCTTCAGCACGCACCAGCGCCGCCTCCAGGGAATCATCAGACCACCTGACAACCAAATATATAGTCATCAATATGTATTCATCAATATATACTGTATATATAAAGATATTAATAAATGTATATTCAAATATATCCAATATTAGGATATTATTCCAAATCCATTTAATTTACAGTCAATTGAGAATGGTTTGAATGATCCATCAAAACGCCACTTTAAAGAATCCAATTGAGGTTTGGTCGCTATATTATTTTTGGAAATAATATTTCAAACCTCATAGTTGAACAGAATTGGGTCACAATATGAAAGCATCTTATTATCACAGCACTCGAAAATGATAAAATATATTTACTTGTCCATGTTAACAATATTGTCCAAACTCAAACCAACATCGCAACAACAGGAGCCAAGACCAAAAATAATAATTAATACGATAAAACTCAAAGAGAAAGTGTCAGAAATTGTGCTCTGGTGTGTTGTGTGTGTGTGTGCACATGTGTGTGTGTGTGTGTGTGTGTGTGTCAGAGCCTGGACTGAAACACTCATCAACCTTTATCTAAAGAGGAACTTTGCCGATTTTCCGCCGGCTTTGTATCATTACAATGTGGGTCGTGTGTTTACCAATGTTTACCTTCCCCTCCACGTCGCCTGCACTCAGTTCTCCCCACTGCTTTTGCCCGCCGGATGTCGTTCGACGTGAAATGCGGCATCCGGTGGACAAAAGTAGAGGACAATACTGAACCCGCATCGCGATGACACACGACGACGAAGTTCCCCTGGAAGCAGAGCGACACTCACTTTTCATGTAGAGGTAGCTGTGGAAGTACGGAGGCCCGCCGCCGTTCAGCGCGTTCGCCCGGCCGTTGGACACCTCCTCGTCGGTGTCCACGTAGCACTCGTTGTCTTCGTCGCTGTCTATAAACTGCACACACGAATGCACACACACGTCAGAATGCTGACTTGTGTTTCTTGTGCAATTAAAATAAAAACTCATTTTTAGATGTGTTAACCTTTTTGCTTTGAGTTGTAATTATAAATGTCGGTGCATGTTTTAGAACACATAAAAAAAACCTGAGGAACTGGTTATTTCCAGCTCCTTTTGAAAACCACTTATTTCTGTTGCTTCCACACTTAAATGAGTAGCCTGC
>OMOS01066851.1:0-10427 GCA_900312545.1 Merluccius merluccius | reverse complement strand
GCATCCGGACCCCGCTAGAAGAAACAACACAACAACACAGCAAGGATCATCATCATCATCATCATCATCATCATCATCATCATCATCATCATCATCATCATCATCATCATCATCATCATCATATCACTCTGGTCATTATGGAAGTCATAGATGCCACAATAACACAAATAAAATGATCAAGAGCGTGAGTGTGTGTGTGCGTCGTCGTTTCTTTATGCAGCCGGGGCAGTTTGCTGGCGGTTTGCCAAGTCAACGAGGACTTAAGCGCTTCCACGTTATTATCACCACATCGTTGCAGATGATATCACAACTCACTTAGAACCGTTACAAAGGCTTACATTAGTGGAGCCTCTTAATTTGGGATGCGGGCGAACGGTTAGCTGGCAGACCACCACTTTTAGAACGAGTCTTAAAGGCAGGATTTACACGGTGCAAATGATCCTCTCTTCGCTCTCTTAACTCATTAAGGCTCATATCTGATACTGGGTGGCCATTGGAGGGAGTAACACACACACATACACACACACACACATTCTAACCCAACTCAAAACTGCAGTTGCAGATTAAAAATGAAAGGGTTAGGGTGTTTACACCCCTTATTTTTTTATGAGGTACCGTCTTGGACTGAAACTAACTGAGGACCAGCCAGTGGTTTTACTAGTCTTCATGCTCAACTTTTGACTACTTGCCTCTTGCAGGTGAAATTCAGAATCGCTCACGACAAGAAAACTCCAAAACTTAATCAATTGAAATAGGAGCTGTGGCTTTTATTGTTGTGGTAAATCTTCACAGTCGCCTGTACCCAGGCAATGAAACAGATAGATGTTTAACTATGCAGCGCTAGATGGCTGATTTGTGTGGCCTATAGTTGGACCCGACTAAACAAAATGGTGAATCAATATAAATAGGGTTTTGATTGACAGGCGGCTTGTTAGTCACCCGTGAGTGTTTGATACCACCTGCTGTGTGTGTGTGGTTAGATGTGTGTGTGTGTGTGTGTGTGTGTGTGTACGCATGTGTTGTGTGTGTGTGTAGGTAACCGACAGCATACTTGCGTATCTGTGACTCACTGACTGACACTGTTGTTGTGAGGTGTGACACAAGTTATACATAATTTAACAGGATAGAGTTTGCATCTCTAATTCCTGTCTGTCCATGTGTAGTCTTAACGGATGTAGCTTGTTGGTATAAGGCCACCCAAGCCTGCCATTGGGCGACTGAAATAGTCCCCCAATGGCAGGCTCTGGGCGGGCTTACACCTGCAAGGGCACCGTTGCTGCATCCTGGGCTTAGCGCCGCCCAAGACGATTGTGATTGGTTAAAGAAATACAAACAAGACGAGAGCGTTTTTTCCCCCTACGCCAGAATGATAATGAGTAGAGCCAGACCTTTCTCCAGCGCTGGCACAGCGCTAAAACGAAGTGTGGATATAGGTCTGGCTATATGAGACTAGTCCATCAGTTACACCCCCCGCAGCGCTGCTGATTGGTCGCTTGCTCCGTCGCCAAAGCAGCCCGTCTGATTGGCAAATTGAGAGCTGGGGATGGAGTCGGTCTCTGACGGGAATAGACTCAGGTTACAGGTTCAGCTCCCTCTATATTAGCATTATTATATTATTTTCTCCAGGGAAATTTAGTAATATTTATTTAATATTGTAAAATGTAACATATTTTGTCACTAAATATCATATACAGAAAACAACATGGGACTCCCATAGCAAAAAGTTTAGATTCTGATGTTAGTATCTTTAAAAAATCTATGGATTCTGCTATCAAAGTGTTTTTTAAAGAAACGTGAGAGAGCAGCGAACAGAGAGCGACGTCACTTGCCGAATCTTTATCCGCTCTGTGATTGGTTTAGGCGGAAGCAAACCCCGCCTAGTCTTGGAAAAAAAGCCTCAGACTGAATTATAAAGTGAAACGCGATAGAAATGTCAGGACGATGATCATGCGAGGAGATGAACATCTCCTCCACGTGTCGCAAAAGGCAGGGGGGCACTAAAAGGTAATCGGGGACAGACCGAGCTCCGGTAAGAGCAGCTGGGGATTCAGACCAACAGCAGAAGGAAACAGGCACCCTGCCCCAACGCCACGTGTCTGCTCATAACCGTGGCCCAATAAACCACCCTGGCCGCGCGTGGCTGACACACAGGACATCCGAATCTATTCGATTCAGTTCCCTCTACTGCCCGGTGCTGTGTCCTTACTGCTCGCTAAACGGCGGGGCGGATAAAGAGGGCCGTGCAGAGGGGTGAGACTTGCGGCGCACAACGCAGGGGCCTATGGGCTTACTGACGTAACGACGCCAGGTGATTTCAATTTTGCCGCAGCACACTCAGCAGGGCTCAAGTGCTTTGGGATTTGACCTGTCACTAACCAGCCCACTGTCTCTTACTGCCTGCCAGGGAAGGGCTGTGGTGAGACTACTTCCTCCTCCTCCTCTCTCTCCTCAACGCTTATCTCCCGCGCTCTCTGCTCTCCTCATCTCACCTCTATTCTCCTCTCCGCCCTCTCTCCCATACCCTTCCGCTCCCCTTCTGTCTCCTCTCCTCACCTCGGCCGTCTTCTGTCTCCTCCTCCCTCCCTCCCTCCTCCCCTCCGTCTCTTCTCCCCACTCACCTCTCCTTTGTGTCAAAAGCTAATTAACTTTTAAGATGGGTTTTACGTGTGTGTGTGTGTGTGTGTGTGTGTGCGTGCGCTTGTGCCTGTGCCTGTGTGTGTGTGTGTTTAGATATATAGATAGACACACAGACATATAGATTAATGCCCCCCCGTGTCCACACCCGGGTACATTTAGTGTCAAGGGGCCAAGGTATGCATGATATGTCTCCAACATATGCATGTGGGGGCGTGCGTGTGTTAACGTGTGTCTATGCGGATAAGCATGCGTTGCTATAACAAGCTATGCTGTGTTGTGTGCCGCTGGGTTCTGCTCCACTTTGAAGTGAGAAAGCTGTGTGCGTTTAATACCAACACATTTAATCAGCCTCACTCTGCCAGTGTGTGTGTGTGTGTGTGGATGTGCACAGGAGTGTCTCTGATACCACATTTAATCAGCCTGGCTCTTAAATCTGCAAACGTGCATTAAAGTGTTTACGTGTGTGCATGCATGTGTGTGTGTGTGCGTGTGTGTGCGTGTGTGTGCGTGTCTGTCTGTCTGTCAGTGTGTGTGGGTGTGGTTCTGCGACATTTAATCAACCCTCCCTGCTTGCCCTTTGCTTCACTCACAGTTTCTTTCGCTACATTTAAATGGCTGGCTGACACTTATGTGAGCATGCACACATGCTCTCAAACACACACACACACACACACGCGTGCGCATACAAACACACGTGTGCACACACACACACACACACACGCACACACATAACAGGACATAATTCTCTTCACACCGTTTGACGGGAAGTGACCTCTAGACAGATAGGAGACCAGGAAGCCGAGAGGCACTGAGGCAGCTGAAGACAGCAGTGACACATCCAAACAACAGGTAGGCAGTCATTAGGGGAAACAATGAGACGTCGCATTGTCTACCTTCTCTTTGTTCACATCATCTCACCAAAATGAGTTTATTAAATACTGCTCGTCTGGCACTTTTCCTTGAATACTTATTTATTTTTGCAATATGCATTTCTATTCTTTCCCTATCATTATTTGTCACGTGTTTGAAAGGTGATTTCCATGTTGGGGATAGACACCACAGGCCCATGTGTTGCTGCATGAATAAGTGATGGAGGGGGTGGAGGGATATGTAAATAAATAAATTAAATGTTATTTTCTTTCTGTTTAAACCATCTGTCTGCCTCTCTCACTCTTAATTAAAGCTGTGACTGACATTTGCTTTCTTTCTATTTTCACTTCACTCTCGCTTGATCCAGTGTTTTTGCTCCTCTCGCCTTGCTCCCCTGCCTCGTAATCCTCCTCGCACAGTGAAAACCATGTTGAATCATGAAAGCCTGCAAATGATCTGATTACCCCCTCACTGGCTATATGCATATACACAAATGTACAAAAACATGAGCTCCACTTCATATAAAAGCACACACACGCACTTTCATCCTATTAAAAGGGCTCTGACTAGCTCAAGGCAGCCAGTGGACTGTAACAACTGGTAGGCTGATCTATCCATCCTACATCAGGATGCACCCTCTCAATTTCTGTTTTCACCAGAAGTGACATTTTAAATTGGCTTGTAAAGGCTAGGTCACAGATGGTGGTAAATTAGGGGCCTTTGAAATGCATTGACAGATCTTCATCTAGTATAGAACTACTAATTAATTGTAATTGTAACCTTAGCACTCATTAGAAAACAGGGGTCATCTTCTGAGTTTAACTCTGGCTCCGGCAAACTGGACTCAGATATTATTGCTGGTAGACGTGATATCGTCTATGACGCCAACATTTTGGGCATTCTTCTTTCCAGCGAATCACGGTATGTATGTATACTAGGTGTGTGTCCCCGTGCTCGCACTGCTTTCTGGCTGCTAATCCCATTATTCCCTGCATCATCGTTTCTTTGTTGGCAGATTAGTGCAGGAATGGGATGAGCTGGGATTTCGTTTCTCTTTTTAGGCTGCCGATAGCAGGTTCTTCCCCTCATTCCGGTAATTCTGCCTCACCTTATTTACCCTTTTATCTGTTTCTCTCCTTTTATCTCTCTATTCTGCCAAATACATGCTGTTTATTAATAACTTAGAACATATTTAATAGTGGATTTAAATTGCTTATAATGTAATTTCTTATCTACTCCTGCAGATAGGATAAGTTTATGTATTATTAATAATTGATGGTTGTTCATGTTATGTAAGAAAAGGGCCTTTAGTGAATCTATTAAAACCTTATCAAGGGAGATTAGTGTGTCATTTGTGTTCAGCTAATGACGAAAATGAAGACAAAAACACATGAAGTCAAAGCCACGGCATAACTAAAGGTAAAGTGTGACAGCTTACACTTTGTGAATATCACCTATAAAACTTTTATTATTAAGTATTATAGGTCATATAGTAAAGTTTGTCTTGTGCTTTTAATCATTTTCACTTTACGTTAATATATCGCCTCATGTGCTTTAATATTTTTCATTTTGCACATTAACACATTAAGAACCGCAGCTAGTCTTCTGCATGATAACCTGGATCATAACAACCGCAGTGTAGCCTACATAATTTAATGCAATTAGCAGAATTATATTTAATTTTTTATTTTTTTCGGGGGGGTTTCAACACGTGTACCCAGATGGTGGTGAGAATTAAATGAAAATATAATCACTGGCAACAGATCTTCTGTTGTGTGTCTGTTTCCCTCTGCGTCGATAACTCTTTCCTCATTCTCATCTCACTGGTCTACAATCACGTTCTCTTCTTTGTGTGTGTGTATGTGCGTGTGTGTGTGTGTGTGTGTGTGCATGTGGGCGGTCTGTGATGTGTGCGTGTGTGTGTGTGTGTGGGTGTGTGTGTTTAGTTCTTGATGGGGTTAAACACATGATTAATGGTTCACTCTCACAGTGTTTACACTGCACTCCCAAAAGCAGACAGGAACAAACACACGCCCTCTCAGCACCTACCCTCCGGTTGCCGCGGGTGACGGTATGTAAATGACATGCAGATGACATAGTCAATTAGAAGTCTTGGAGGGCCCTGACTCCTTAGAAGTCCATTAGCACAGTGCTGATCAAGCGCTTTGCTAATGCTGCGCTTTGCCATTCCTCGTCCATCCCTGCTGCTCTGGTGCCGCTGGGTGCCTTCCTAGCAGTGTTTTTATCCCCGCGCCCTAATTCCTCGTCAGACTGTACAAAAAGGTCTGCCCGCCGCTATCCGGCTGCACGCGCTTTTACGAGCCTGTTCTGTTTTAATTGCATTTTTCCACCGTCTATGCAGAACAACCGGTGGACAACAACTAATTAGCCGAGCCACTGCAAAACTAATACGATGATGCGTACACATCGTCCTTCCTTAGCCCTGGATCGGTTTTGGCTGATAGACTGCTGCTGCTGCTGCTGCTGCTAGGCCGACTGTGTTTTCAGTACTCGAGTTCCTTACTTATGACTGCATCCGAATGTTTCGTAATGCATCGAGAGGCATGATAACCTCTCCCCTCCGTCTCATCGCCCTCGTCTCTCTGTTTCCTTTCCTGTCTACTCGTGTAGTTAATTACTCATTCATTCAACATAGCTCTTTCTCCTTCTCGCTCTGCTCCCTATATCAGCTTCACGTTGTCCTCTCTTCTTTTCACCTTTTCCCCCCATTTTGCTACCGGTGGTATCTCCTCCCCGCCATCGCCCTCTATCTTTCGTCTCCAGTGTCCAGTCATGCAGGTAATAACAGCAGCTCTGTCGTTCGCTACTACTCCCGCTTTTTTGTCTTACATTACTTTTCCATTCCTTGAATCTGCCCTCCTTCCCTATCCCACTTTCCATCCCTGTCTATAACCCATTTCTCTCTCTCTCTCTCTCTCTCTCTCTCTCTCTGCCCAGTCATGTGGTAAACAACACAAGCAGGCAGGTAGCTGCTGCACACCAGGTTGTTTCACATGCTACACTGCATCACTGTCCTGCCCTATTGGCACACACGCACACACAAGCACACACACACACACACACACAAGCACAACCGCACTTGTTCAAACATGGGCACACAAGCATGCACTGGGCACACAAGCATGCACAACCACACATGCGGCAGCACACACACACACCTGCATGCACACACACACACACACACACACACACACATGCTCTAATTTACGCATTTGCCGATTTGAGGGCAAGGCTGACGTGAAGTCAGAATAAATATTCCTGTGCACAACAGTACACACACAGGGAAGGTAGCACACACATATCAAGTGGTGTGTGTGTAGAAATGCAGGTACCCTTTATTACACCTGCACATCCAATAATAGTGAGATAAAGTCTTTCGACTTTCAAATACGATATCTAATGCTTCTAAGGTATATGGAAGTTTTTTTCCAAAAGTATTGTCATTTACTTCAAGCAGTGATCAGAATATGTAACATTGAAGATGCAATCTCAAGGAGTATTGTTTCCGTGCCCCCTCTTCGCCCTCCCTCCGTTCTCCCCGGCACATTATTCTTCTCCTATTTTCCTCAACTTTTGCATCGTGTTGGTGCAATGTCTCCATCTCTGGTTAATCTCGTCAAGTCGTTCAGAAGGTAATGGAGATGTGGCTGTTATCCCCACGGGACCTCACTAACTAAATACATCTCTGTGAACTGCTGCCGCTGCTGCTTTTACCCACTTAAAACGAACCCAAGGGACTCGAAATAAAAGACAGATTCAATTTGGGATGTGCGTGCTGCAGTGATTGCCTGCTTGTTTTTATTGTGTTTCTGTGATTTCAGTGTGTGCACGTGAATGTGTGTCAGTCTGTGTGTGTGTGCGCATGTGTGTGTATGTGCGCGTGCGTGTGTGTGTGTGCACATATGTGTGTTTGTGTGTGTGTGTTTGTTTTCCTGTGTGTTGGGCCTGTGTGTGTGTACTCTCATGTCCCTGAAGGATAAAGGTTCACTGGACAGACGAATGGAAATAAATTATAGATGGGTGGCATCTTCCAGACTCTCAGAGGAGAGACGCTTTTGTGGGAATGAATTTATGGAGCGAGGGACGGCAGGACTGCAGGGACGGTCAGGCTTGATAGATATGTTCATTCATTTTGCATCCTTCTTTTTATTCTGCCAGCTGCGTCCACTGTGCTCATTGACCGCAAGCGATGTACCTTCCAAAACTGTCCAAGAAAATATGTTTAAAATGGGCAAGGTTTCCGTCAGCTGCATCCATGTAGGCCGTTTCTCTACACTGCCCTGAAATATCGAAATATATACAGCTGGATGTTCTAGATGAATGTCTGCAGTAAGATTGCCATGTCTTAGTTTTGTTTATTAAAGTACAGTTTGGGTTATTCATGACATGATTTTTGGTTAAAAAAAAAACAAAAAACAGAAAAAAGCCAGACTCCATGTTCAGCTGTGTGCCCAATAGTGATTTTTAAAACACTGCTAAACCACAGTGATGCTCTCATGACCTGGCAGGGAGTTTGATACTATTTACCTGACAGCCACACCCAGCTTTTTTGAAGCACTCTTGGACGTCACTTGGGCAATCTCTGGGCACCCATGGATAAATAATGCAATGGCTTGCTTTAGTGCTCATGTTCTCCTTGGTCCACAGAACACTCTGGAGGAGGCTGAGTTAAGAACGCTTAACGTCCCAGAAGGAAGGTAAAAGGCAGGAAAGAGTAAAGCAGAGGCCTGGAGGTTAGACGAGATAAGAGAAAATACAGAGATACGCAAGAGGCAGAGTAGAAACAGCGTAAAACTGTAGAATGTATCTTATCGCTTTGATATTCAATTTAATTTCTCTGTATCCTTGGTGTGGTGAAAACAGCGAGATCAATGGGAGAAAAAAAACGACATCAATGATGTCAATCTTACCACAGATATTTAGGTACGCAAGCCGAAGCTAGTTTGATAAACTTTAACTTTTTTTGAAGCTCAGAATTTTTTAACAGCAACTAAGCTGTAAAAAAAATAAAGGAGGGTGTAAGTGAGGTGATCTCATTCCTGCCTTGATAACCCTGTCAAGATAATAACACATAATTCATGGTAGCATGCATTCATTCCACTTATTATTCCTTTTCCGTATAATATTATTCAATAATATTATCCCTTTTAGTTTAGTACATTCAGTGCCTGCAAAGATAAGACATGATGTTCAATGCATTTTACTTCATTTTACTCCTCAGATGGACTGTGGCAGAGACAGAAAAAGGTGTATGGTTATCCAGCCAACATGGCCGACGGCTTAGTCCCGGTTGCTACTTCAAACTGTGGAGTGTGTGTGGAGTGTGTGTGGTTGATAGCTGGTTTACAGCCTCACCTGGCCAGAGTCTGACTGGTTAGACTCAGAGTATCATCACGGCACCCAGGATAAACCAGCCGTCACCACACACACTCGGGAGAGAGTCACTGTCATGGCAGCACGTTACATCTGATTCTGCAAATACCATCTTGGCAAATACCATCTCCAATAAATGCATTCATCAAAAGCAACACCTACCTGTGTCCTGCTAGACTGCCACACTTACATTCACGTTATCTATTACATTAACACTTAATTTTTAATTTTGTGTTTGGAAATAGTACGTAATATCTGAGAACTGCTGATTGGGAAGTCTTCTTCTGCGGTTACTAATCCACTACATCACACGGGGACATTTTAGAGCCGAGAAAATAGAGCATTCCAAAAAGGAAAACATCACACCTCTGATTAATCGTTTTGCATAACAAATCCTCCATTAAAACAGCGGGGGAAATGTGCTCAGTTCATGATGTTTCGCCGTGTGAGACGAATCTGAAGTCACGGTGGGATAATTCCCCTACATTTTACAAGTATTTTGTTTAAGCCAGAGTTTGTTCAACTTTGCGGCATATTCCGACTTATTTTTGCTGTGTATTTAAGCGTTAAGATTTTCGATTTATGATTCATTATTCATGATTAATTTACGTGACTTTACGGTGAGGTGAAATGCGCGCACACACACACAGGGTCTCTTTGCCTTCGCTGCGGCGTTACACAGAGTTTTCAGCAAAATGAGAGTCTCACGGGTCAATGAATCGGCGTGACAAATTCTGCTGACCAACGGGAACACGCTCTTTGTTTTAGTTTACTCTTGGACAACAAGCGGGTGAGAAGCACAGCTGCCGTTGGACAGACCTGACCCGTAAGCAGCTTCAAAAAATAAAAACATTGTCACTTTTGGTCATTACAGCCAGGGGGGTTGTCGCTAAAGAATCCAAAAGACGTTAAATTATGCGATCCTTGTCCTTTTTTTTTAAGAGACAAAGATGCAGCGTGGGAAAAAAACGTGTGATTTCATTGGACAGAATAGCAACCCTTCCGGGCGGTGTGGCTCTCCATTCTTAGAAAAAGAGAATCAGAACTGGCACAGGGAAAAGTGTTTGATAAAAACCTGGGCAGGAGGGGAGTCTAATGGCCGTTATATAACCGCACCGAAGGACCATAGAGAGATGACTAATGTGGAGATATGACAAAAGAGATATGACTAATGTACTCCCCAAAAGGCAACAAGCTGCTGGTAAAGAAAAAGGACCTCTATGGGCCCCCCGGTCCCTCAGGCCCCCTGTTTATTTTTAGCCTCCCAACCGCTGTTCGGAGTAGACGAGAGTTTTTCTTTATTTTGTGTTTTATTGTACAGCACCTTTAGCACATTAAGAGTGGGGAATACACGCAGCGCTCGTGGTGCTGTCAACAGCTTGTTTTTTTTTGTGTTGTTGTTGTTGTTGTTGTTGTCGTTATTGTTGTGCGTTGTTGCTGTACTGCAGGACAGATAAGAGGAGTGTGTTCTCAGAGGAAACGGTTTCTGAGCCCGAGGAAAAGAAGAAGACAGCTAGACCTGGAGG
>OMOS01066821.1:0-10619 GCA_900312545.1 Merluccius merluccius | reverse complement strand
CAACAGATCAAGCTGTCGGACTTTGGCTTCTGTGCCCAGATCAGCAAGGACATCCCTAAGAGGAAGTCTCTGGTGGGGACGCCCTACTGGATGGCACCTGAGGTCATCTCCAAATCCCCATATGGCACTGAGGTGAGCCCGCATATATTATTCACGGGACATGTATTGACATGGTGAGCAGCCAATAGGACGGCATGTATGTGTGTAGTAACGTCCCTGTGTGACGGCTTGCTCCATCCAGGTGGATGTTTGGTCTCTGGGCATCATGGTGGTGGAGATGGTGGACGGAGAGCCCCCCTATTTCAGTGAGACCCCAGTGGCAGCTATGAAGAGGCTGCGGGATGAGCACGCCCCCACCGTGCGAAATGTCAGCCAGGTACGATATGGCAAACACACACTCACACACATTCAAACACACACACACACACACACACACACACACAAATAAACAGCGACAAGCCAAACCAAATCAAAGAAAGTAAAATAAAATGTCTAACTGTAACTGAAACTTTCCTTTTACTAGCAGACGCTTGAGATAAAAGAAAAGGTATACAAAGAGCTAAAATAAAGACACGCAGTCTGGACCAAAATTCAATTACATTTTATAACATCTTTAACACCATACAACCCCGACATATACAACTTAAAACAATTTCAGCTTGGCAACCTTTTTTTCGTATCAAGCGACCACTAACACGGCGTGAAGCCATCAAAGGCAGCCTCTATATGTGGTGATTTAATACCACACCTGAACACCATGCGGCACCAAAGCACTATAAATAAATACATTTGTATTTATTTTACAGGTAAAAGTGGCAACACTATCAAACAATGAAGCGCTATGTATTCATCTGATAAATCTATTGACTCAAGTATTTCCATTTCCTAACGTTTGGGTCCGTGCTGCAGATCTCTCCCGTGCTGAAGGACTTCCTGGATCGCATGCTGACCCGGGACCCCATGGAGCGGGCCAGCGCCACCGACCTGCTGGAGCACCCCTTCTTGCTGCAGAGTGGCTCTCCGCAGTGCCTGGTCCCCCTGGTGGAGCAGTACCGCAAGCGCATGTCCCGCTGCTGATGACGACCGCTCTAGGGTCCCAACCTACCCACTCCTGCCTGGAAACCCCCAACCCCCAGGCCCCCCGAATGCGGGTTTTAACCTCTGATCCAGCCGCATAATAGGACACACAGGATATCTGATGGGGAAGAGATGGGAATGGGCTTGTTGTCATCAGGGAGAGAAAAGCACTTTAGTGGCGGTGGACATGATGAAGAAAAGACAGCATGCAATACAGTAGCCTATTCCTCCTGTCTCACCTGGGGATCCCAGACCACCAGTTACAATTTACACCGGGGGACACTCAGAGCCGACTCCTCTCTACAAGGGGTTTATGATGCATATCATCAAACACCACCCGCACAAAATACGTACGGGAAAGGAAAAAAAAACAGTATTCAGTGTGAATCTACACAATGAAAAACATTGAAGAGCAAAGCTCTTTAGTCATATAGTCGTGAGTGGGTGCTGTCTGTTACTAGTGTGTCCTCTTCCCACCCCCACAGGGACCTTGTGTAAGTGGCGGCATTATGACTATTAGTTCACCACCTCTGCCCGCCCACCCACTGTGTGTGTGTGTGTGTGTGTGTGTGTGTGTGTGTGTGTGTGTGTGTGTGTATGTATGTATGTATGTATGTATGTATGTATGTATGTATGTACCTTATGTACTGTACGTATCTATGTGTTTGAATGTATGTGTTAAACCACTGTTTGGACCCCTTTTCACACACCTGCTACAATTCCTACAAACGGCTAATTGGCTGATAGGAAACTAATAGAAAAGCACTGCACTGTATGTCGTTCCAAAACACAATACAACAAAAAATAAAAAGCATGTTACCTAAGGTCTTTTAGCACAACCTTTTTAGCCTACCATTAATGGGTAAACAGGATTGCTATCTGGATGTAGAGCACCTCACAGGGATTATTGAAGACTGTTGCTATGTCTGCCAGCACCTTGACTCTCATGATAGCGTTGGTGCTTTCAAACATGTCTATTTATAGTTCACTCGTCATAGCCGCTTCGCAGCCATACACCGGTCGCATCTGCACTCCGTTCCATTCTAAAAACAGCGGTGCGCCCGCTCAACCCAAGCGCTGTCTTAAGGCTACAGATACAATTAGATGTTTTGCATTGCATACTTCATCAAATGATGAATGGGTTAATTTAGGTTTATTAAAAACCCTCAATCAAATGTTAAATAGGCTTGGTATTGCTTTGTGGATTGATTGTGGCCCCAGGTGAACAGAGAATGGCAAAATAAAAAAGCTTTCACTAGACCTGCAGTTTAGCTTCCACCACCCTAATAGCTGGAATATTGCTGTACGAGGATACTTTGGACATTTACAGCATAGATATTAGCCATCCAAGTTCCCTAATTAAGAATAACAACAGAAATGTGTAAATGATGTTGTTTTAGCTGAACAAACAGATTAAGAACATGTGACTCAACACAAATGCATAAGGCCATAGGGACAAAATGTCCAATTACTCATGCTGGATTCTGAATACAATTACTACTAACTAAAGGTACTTCTATGATTAAATTATATGGTAAATCTATGATTCATTGGTAAATACCTTTTGTTTTTCTAAAAGCAAAGATGAAAATGTTTGCTAACATCCCATAACAAACAATAAATACCACTATATTTCTTTCCAGGTAGTTATTTAAGTCTTCTGAGCAAAATAATAATCATAATAACAAAAAGTGCAGAGCTACCGTTGTGCAACGGGTTACCATGTAAAGCCTCTCATGCAAATAACCCTGGCCTTTCGATGTCGATCTACTTCAGATTGTTTATGAAATACATTTTGGACACACTTGTTCTTGGCAGGTTGGAGTGCACAAATGTCCACACCGGTCAGATGGCTTGAGGTGGCAGGTGCCATCTGAGTTGTGTCAGGGAGAGAAGTCACTGTACACACTCCCAACACATAATACAATAGTACCCAACACACACTGTGCTAATTAGACAAAATGTTTTTTAACAGAATTCGTGGCAGGATCTGGAGCCATGTGTGAATTATACAGCGAGTGGTAAACCAGAATGTGCAGCCTCTCATAAGCCATCAACACACAGCGTTGATTACCGATGACTCATTTTCCACAAACCAGAATACAGTATATATAAGAAATGCAGATTCTTAAAGCTTAATAAAACAGCAATGCATTTATTCATTCTCTGCTGCTTAGATTGCAGTAATGGGTTTAGGGAAATACATAATTCCAGATTATGTTTAAGGCCTGTAATCTAAACCCGACACTAGACAAGTCAAGTACATTTTATTTGTATAGCCCAAAGGGATTCAGTCAGGAGTCAAAGGGATTTACAGACCATACAGGGTGGGGGATCCCCCCTTTCAGGGATGGCTAGGAGTGCAATGGGTGCCATAATTGACATACATAGTAGTATTGCAAGCAAACATTTTAACTACAAAAAAATGTATTGTCCATGTTGCTGGCTGGTCAAACTTTTAGCTGTCAGGTGGGGTAATCAGGTGTCCAGTCATGATCACAGTCACAGCAACACACTAAAATAGAAACAGCATTATGGTAAGATGGGGCAAGGTGGACACGGAAAATGTAGGAAACCTCTAATCTAGTACCTATCGGCAGCAGGGGTAGGCTAGTGCTGGCTAACAGGTCAATTTAGCTGTAATGAGAGCTGAGGGACACTCCAAGGAGCCAAATGAGAGAGCAAAGAGGTAGGCTTTAAGTTTGGATTTGAATTTTTCATCAGTCAGCTTCCCTGATTACAGGTGGCAGACAGTTCCACAGATAGGGCACTGGGTAAGAGAACGCTCTGTGTCCTGCTGATTTCTTTTACGTTTTTGGGATTGTTGGATGGTCAGCTCCTAAAGACCGGAGGGCCGAGAAGGACAATGGGGAATAATAAGGTCCTTCAGGTAGGATGGTGCTATTCCATGCAGGATTAGCACGGAGGTAAGTAGTAGCACCTTCAAATCTGAGCTGGCATTAATTGGAAGCCAGGGGAGGGAGGAGAGAATGGAATGTAAAGAAGTAATGTGGTCGATTTTTCTGGTTCTATTGTGCAGTTTAGTTAGGAGTTCAGCAGCGTTTTTGTACAAGCTCGTAGTGGAGTTGAAGCAACACATTAGGATTACAGAGAATACACAGCAAACCAAGACTCTAGCTAATATAAGGATGACTTTAGGGAGGGAGTAATGTTGCACTTTCTTAAAAAATAGGGGAATTAAGACAAGCAAAAATGAAAGAAATTCTCAAATAGTACATTATGTTAATAGCGAATTTACAATCAATCATCAGCTTATATTAATCAGAACTGAGCAAAACATGTAAAATACAGGTCATTTTTAAAGGTCCTGTAGACACCTTTTTTGTTTTAACGTATCAATATGAAGTGAATCAAATGTTGATTGCACAGTGTAATGGCTACAGAATAATGACACCATTGGCAAACCAGGAGGAATAGCACTTTTGTTTACTCCGGTAGCTACTGGTAGCTATCCTGATTAGCTATCCCCAGTAGTGGAAATGGCAGATGGTGGAACAAACCAAAGTAAAGCCAATCTGATGACACTACTTATATCTGCATGCTACGTTTTTGCATTGAGTATACTACCTGAATAAACCTCATGTGGCGACTCGCCAGGCGATCCAGTTAGGCTACCAACCCAGTTTGCTTTTCTCAACACATACTAAATCATTTGTATGTGCTTTCATGTCTCCATTATAGACTAAATTAATAAATAAACTCACTGTTTTCCTCCTAATGTTTTCTTCTACTCCACTCCGACGCCAACCCCTGCTGCCGATACTTGTTTGTGCGAAGCAATACTAAACTATGGTATTACTATGCAATACACATCATTACAATAGCTTTTGCCTGTTCCCAAATAAAATATTGCAATTTCACTTTACCTCCTCAGTGAACATGCTTCTTTCTTTCTTATTTCCAAAGTGTTGATCGTTTCTTTCCCTGAGATTTCCAAAGAAACGGCATTTTGTGTTGTTGGTGGCTGCTAGGCTTTGAGGAAACGGAACGCGATCGGTTTGTCTTTGCGACAGCTGTGCAAAAATAATACCACTTTGAAATGCTAGGGTGGGAAAAGTTGTCAACAGCCACTTTAAGCATTTGTGTTTCCAGACTAACAATTTCATTCATATAATATACAGTTATATGTTACACATATTTACAATATTACTGTATGTATTGGAAACATTTTATGTTTCTACACCACGGCAGTAAAAATCCTTTATTTATGCATCTGGGCTGTCCATAGAGCTATTGTTAGCTTTGGCTGTAAGTGTTTTTGTGCTCCACATAAAGATCAATCCTTAACATGGCATGAGGTAGCCTGGCAACAGTCCACGTTTCACTGCTCGCTTAAAATGTTTCCCTCTGTTTAGTTATGAAGCTGAATAATCGCCATCTAAATGGCACTGATTTACCGTGCAGCCCTTTTAGAGCCAGATCTATGTAAGGAGCCGTGGTGACAAAACTTATATTTGGCCGCTGTGTTCTGGTGAGGAGAAGTGTGTTCTCATCTGGCCTTTTCTTTGGGAATGTGGGGGAAACATAGCTTGGGTTTTGACTCTCGGGTCAGTGAACTGTCGAGCTGGTAGGATGTGTGGGTAGGGAATAGATAGTGTTGATGCCCAAAAGGAAGGTGCAGAATTTAATTCATTTTACATTAACATTTACATTTAGGGCATTTAGCAGACACTTTTGTCCAAAGTGACTTACAATAAGTGCATTTGTCAGAAGAAAGTGAAACAATATATTGCTGTCGGTACAGTAAGGATGTCAATGGAACAAGTTTCAAGCACTCATAGTTGCTAGGTTAACGAACATGAATCCAAAGTAGAGACTGTATGTATGGACTTTGGAGTATACTGTATGCTGTTAATTGGATTGATCTCTATTGATGAAATGCAGCCCATATCCTTCTTTATTTGTATTGAAGATGTACAACATGATTGTACTACATTATTGTAGTACAATCTGTTGTACAATATCGTACACTAATACAATTACAATTAATGCATGATCTAAGTTATAGGGGTCTCAAGTCATCTTGCTTGCATAATTGTAGTCTGTCAGATTATTCTGTTGTGTGGTGAAATGGTCTTTGAGGAGAAGTTTGTGTTAGGAATATGTTGAACTCCCTATGGGTTGTGTGTGGTAAGCATCGGCAACATGAAAAGCCTGGTGGTATTAGATTGTTGTTCAGCTTTCAGCATAATGCATCTTTACTTGAAACCCCTGCTTTCATGGTTGGGGGTCAGGGGTTCTGGGACAGGCTTTCATTAGTTTTCTAACCTTCTGTACAGGTGCAGGGTGGCTATGGATCCTTCATAGCCTTTAACACTGTCTGTTGTATGAAATGAGGTGATTTGTCCACTGAGTAATTCATTTAGATTATGGTCTTCTCTATCTGTGCTGCTCTCTGTGTTTATTCATTCATTGAGTCAATCATAACATATAATGTATGTTTGTTTTAGTCAATATAAAATTGTTCAGCAGCATTGTACATGAACATGTTCCATGTAGAGCACTCCTGCCCATACTACGTCCTGCTTAATCAAGTATGCACAGTGGGTACAGCAGGTGATAAATGAGCCCTCTAGTTTGATGGGACACATCGTTAAGACCTGGATTTCTTTCTATTTTCCTCCAAGGATGACAAAAACAGACAGACCTCACAGACCTTGTGAAGTGTCACTCTGTGTTGTCCGAGTGGGGCCATGGACAGCCACACTCCCATGTCTAAATGTTCCTTTTGTTGTGGCCTTTCATCTGTGAGATAGCGTGTCTCCTGGCTGGGTTTCCTTGCATGTCTGTGAGTTATGGAACCATGGGAGGGCATGGCTCTGCACCCCACCCTTTTTACCCACCTGCCATGAAATATGCAGAACAAACTGGTCCAGGAATTACACAGGGATTGGACACACTGTCTGGAGATCCAAGGACAGGGGGGCTTTGTAAAGAAATCCGGGTCCAGATAGGTGTAAAATGGCCCACTAGTCCATCTGTTTCCAAAACACAATCATACCCTGGATCACGTGAGAGTACTGGAACATACCTGAGATTCTTACCCATTTTTTATTTATAGTCGTTTTCCTCTTTTGTATTGGTGTCTCTGACTGGTGTATTTGGATAATAATCTTCCTCCAAACCTCCAAAAGAATCATAAAACTATTGATAAAATTATTGTCTTGAAACATACAAGATATGAGTTGCATTTTGTTTTATTGTAAACTGATGAAACTGAAAATTATGAACTGTGAGACCAACATTTAATTGAAGGCCTTCAAAGCATTTGAATGGACAGATGAGGATAGAGAGGTTATAGTACCTGAAGTACATTTTAACATGAAATAATTTCAGCAAGCAGCAAGTCTCATTTCATAGAGCTATTTTAAGAGCATTAAAGGTTGCTGCCTCAGGCTTTGTAGTTTGTAGTGTACCCAGATTCCAAACTTGATTACCCCTACGATTGTATTGCAACAGGTTTTGTTGTGCAACTCTGTTCAGCTGGTGGAGAAAATAACCGTAACTGTTTCTGTTTTGTTGGCGCAGAAGGCCATGGGTTGGTTAAAAGGACTGTCTTTAAATGGTAGCTTGGATACCGGACGCTAGATGAAAGGATGAGGTCAGGAACACTATAGCCACTCCCATATATTGCATGATGTTATTGTGTGTGTGTGTGTGTGTGTGTGTGTGTGTGTTGGTGTGAGTATGTGTGTTAGTTGTGGAGGGTCCCTGGAGGCTAAACTCTTGGAAGAGTCTTCACCACCAGGGACAGCAAAAACTCCACCACAGACTGAGGCTGGGCGAGGTAATTGCTGGAAACTATTATCATTCCCAGCTACTCCGTACCTGAGATACAGCACAGCTGTAACCACTCCCCTGATTGACAAATTGCTATGCTTAAAAGTTGACTCCCCAGCCACAGAGAGAGTCACCCTGCTCCACGCCGGATAGAACATCCCTGTACCTAGAGACCGGAAATCTGCACTATGGAAAGAAAGTCTGATCCATTGATTAATTGGAACTGATTTGAATATCAAGAAGATTCAAGAGCTGGAACTGGATTATCCCAATAGGAGCAGGAAAGCTTAGGACACTAAAAGGAAGCTAACAGCTAACAACTCTCCCCAATGCAACTCGCTTCTTGGTGAATGCCACTCAATTTGGTGAATCGTCTAGATCTTAGTTTTTTTGTGGTTGGCCATGGTTGACATTGACGTATGCCAAGTAGAAAGCATATAAACAATTGAATGTTTCTAAACATACTATATGTATATATATATAGTGTTTTGAACACTGACACAATTGCTCTCGGACGGAAAGATCAGCCGAGGTATCATTCGTTTTTTCTTTTGGCTGAATAATATTGTTGGATGTGTTTTTAACTTTTGGAAATTAAGCACGCCCTCTCGCCTCAGGCGAGTAGTTTACATTTTGGATGAGTCAATTTCACTCATCTGTCAGGCGAGTGCAGTAAAAGCAAGTGAAACTTCCACTAACCGCAGCTAATAATTTGTTAGTTTTATCCCTAGGCTGATGTCTAAGAATAGGCTAGATGAATGAAAGATAATTTGCTGGCTTGTATATTTGTCAAATCAAAGTTTTGATATTGATACTTTTCTTTGCGCTGTAGGCCTACAGCCCCTATGTAAGTTTAACGGGGGTTAGATGTGCGTATGGGTTCTGTCTTTCACCAGTTGCGCTGGCGCATGGATGTGTGATGCGCTTGGTTGGATGGAAATTAATAAATAGGCAGATAGAATGAGGATATCAAAACATCCATTATAGGAATTTGTTTATTAAAATGTGGGTAGGGCTGGCCCAAAATATTGGGTAAGGCAAAAGATACCAATAACCTCTACCTAGTAACAGGTTGGTAATTTAATAATCATGAGTAGAACAGGTAGTAATCTTTTTTCCTTTTCTGGTGATCCGTTATCCATAATAGCACCTGTGTTTTCTCTTCAGGTGAATAGTGCTAGTCTTGCTGTGCAATTTCATCAAAACTTCGCAAAATGTTACAAACCAACTTATTTGTACTCATACTAGAGCTGATCGATTTGTATCAATTAATTCGAATTTATGGTTTAGGACAATGTTTAAAATGAAAAAATCGAAAAATTGATTTTCACTTTAACTTTGGAAATTAGGTACGGAAACGCCTCCGTATCCCTGAGTTTCCGCCAATGTACAAAAGCCAGTTGAACCTGTATTTTATACAGTCTGTGCATTACATTCACACCAGAGCTTCGCTGGTCATGCCGTTTTATCAGATTTGTACCATTGTAGATCGCACAGAATACACACTAACAGCGATTTTAATGTAACTATTAGGAACATTTTGAAACATGAGACGTATCCGGGTTATTTGCGGGTTAGTTATGTTATTGTTTAGGACAGGGTACTTTGTAATTCGCCTATTGTGTAATAATATTGACCAAACGATGGCTCTATAGACGGGTATACACCTGGGCAGGCATAGGCCTACACCTTGGCATGTATACGCCGATGTCCAATATCTTTCTAACTTAAAAAAAACAAGACTTTTCATTTTTAAGACCGATATAAACTATTCGATTTTTTGTTATACTTTAATGACTATTCGAGTATTCGAAAATCATGACCCATCCCTAATGAATACTACTTCTACTACGTAGAAAAATCTGAGATTTTATTTTTAGGCCATATCGCCCAACCCTAATTCATACCACGGAAGCCATGTGTCTTCGGAAACTTTTAGGCTACATTGAAGCTCTGTCGTAACGCACATGGGAGAAGTTTGCCTTCAGGGCTTTCTGGCAGAAAGCCGCTGTAATATACAGGTAAAGAGCGACAACGTACGTGTAGGGAGGAGGTTGTGGTGGATGAATGAGTCATGCACAGGACTTTCAACCCAGGAGATTAGGGTTCATGTCCTGAACCCTGTATTGTTTTTAGACTTAATTTTGAGTTTTTTGTTTGATTTGCAGTTTGGTTAGTTTTAGGCAACGGAACTACTTGGTTAGTGTAGTGTATTTCTGATACATTTACAGGTTATTCTACTTCTTTCTTTTATTCATTGTATTTCACTCATTCTTTATATGTAGAATACTGCTGTTTCAGGAGAGAGCATCCTGTGTCTCTCTGTGAACTAATTAGGGGTAGTCCTGAGGGCCTCTTGAGGGGCAGCAGGATGCCTGAGGACCCCAAACTAATGAAAAGATGCCCTGATCACCTCAGAAAGTGTCTCCATATGTGACTTAAGACAGGGAGCTGTTTGTGTTGTGTAGATCTGAGAGGGTGTATTGTTTAGGCTTGCTGGACTGTCACGTATGGTCTGGCTCAGGCCTATAAGAAGTGTGTGCATTAGAGAAGAGAGGAGTTTTTTCGGTCCCCTTTGGGGGATTCGGACTCCGATTGGGAGAAGATTCGGCCACCATTCAGATGCATTGAATGTCATCCCGCTTGTGTTCTCTGTTAAATAAAAAGTTATTTACTCAGACACTTTTGGGAGCGGACCTCCATCATTTCATCATCCACAAACCAGTATTCTGGCAGCCGAG
>OMOS01066817.1:5481-17543 GCA_900312545.1 Merluccius merluccius | reverse complement strand
AATACCCGTCATTCCCAGACTCCTACCCTGGTACCACACCCAACAGACCCAACTAGCCTTATCCATTACCCCCAAAACCCCACGCCTCCCCCTCTACCCAGGTGCCAAACCCAACACACTCTCCATGTCACATTTTCCCTCATCAATCAGTAACATGTTGCCTCTATGAAAAAACTACCAAACGTCTGACAACGCAACCAAAACCTGGACCGCACTTCGTGATTTGTGACCATGGTAACAGAGTGTGTCCGTTAACCCTAGCGGTGACACTCCTGGTGTGTTTGTAGATGCAGAAGCCCCACCGGTACCGGCGTGCAATCAGTGCAGACAGTAAGGAGTACTACATGAGGCTGCTGTCTGGAAACCCTGGCATGTACCAGCACTCCCTGGAGCCCAGCGCCCCCGGAGAGACCAACCACACGGAGCCGGAGCACGGAGAGGACACCATCGCCAGGGTCAAAGGTCAGGACACTGTTTAAAAATAGCCTTTTATATAAATATCATCTTAACCTGCAAAGTTACAGACAGACAGGACATTCAACACAGAGACAAAATAGAACACAAACCATGAAGTGGTAGTCAGATACCAAATACTATGCACAAGAGCAAGCCCTCACAGATGCTTTCTCCAGACCTCGTAAAAGTAGTTAAATCCCCTCGGGGAAATCATGCTGGACACCTTGAGATCCTGCCATAGCGTGTTCCAGGTTGAGGGGGCGGGGGAGTAGAAGAAGGCTTTTTTACCACATTCTGTGCAGACTGAGGTGGATAAATAAGTGGGCAGCAATCCAAGGATGGAAGGATGGAAACCAGGTTTAACCAGGTGTGGCTCTCTATGTTTCCAGTCATGGTTGCTCATAAACCAGCTTTAACCAACTGGTCTGAGCAAGTCTGGTCAAGGCCAATTTGAACCAGATGTCACTGGCTTGAGCAGGTCTTCCTAAACCAGTTTTAACCTGTTGTAACTGGTCTGAACAGGTCTGGTCAAGGCCCCTCTGAAGCGGTCTCGGTCTACCGCGGACGGGGGAGACGAGGACAGCCAGGACCTGATCCAGGACCAGCTCCTTGAGTCAGGAGGTCCAGAGGAGGAGGAGAGGACCGACAACACCTCCCTGCTGCGCCTCCTTGAGGAGGGTGAGAAGGTACAGGCGAAGAGAGAGATACATTTACATTTAGTCATTTAGCAAGAAAGAGAGAGGGAAAGAGAGAAAGAGAGAGTCACCATAACACAACACGTTGTCTGGGACTCACTATCTTATTCACAAGATTACCTCTTGTTATACAAATGCTTAAATATAGATTTCATTCATTAATTTGGAAATAACAAACTGGAATGGGATCCTACAGAACCAGCTTATATCATTAAAATTGTTTGATAGATATCTGTATCTCTAGAATAGCTATAGAATTACCAGCTGCTCTATCAAATTAACTTATTACAAAGTAACTTTTATATTGACTCCTTAACAAATGTATTGGATTCTTCCATAGAGTGAATGAACTAGTTATGAACTGAATGAACTATACATGTGCTGACTCCCCATGTGTTGAAATGACTCCAGATCCAGCACATGTATCGCTCTGCGCGGGTCCAGGGCTTGGACACCAGCGAAGGCCTGCTGCTCTTTGGGAAAGAACACTTCTACGTGATTGACGGATACACCATGACCGTCTCCAGGGAGATCAGGGACATAGACACCCTGCCACCCAAGTACGTAGACCCAGGACATAGAGACCCTAACCCCCAAGTACGTAGACCTAGGACGTAGAGACCCTGCCACCCAAGTACGTAGACCCAGGACATAGAGACCCTAACCCCCAAGTACGTAGACCCAGGACATAGAGACCCTAACCCCCCCAAGTACGTAGACCCAGGACATAGAGACCCTAACCCCCAAGTACGTAGACCCAGGACATAGAGACCGTAACCCCCCCAAGTACGTAGATCCAGGACATGGAGACCCTTACCCCCCAAGTACCTAGACCCAGAACGTAGAGACCCTGCCACCCAAGTACGTAGACCCAGGACATAGAGACCCTAACCCCCCAAATACATAGACCCAGGACATGGACCCTACCACCCAAGTACGTAGACCTAGGACATGGAGACCCTAACCCCCAAGTACTTAGACCTAGGGCTGAACGATTAATCAAATTTAAACCAACATTGCAATGTTCAAATCAAATTTTCAAATCGCAAATGCTGCGATAACATTTTTAAAGTGTTTTACACAATCTAACCAATCAGAGGGTGGAAAAACCTGGCCACGTGGGGTTCACTACACACGACGCAACCATATGTGACATGTGAGTGAGAGCAGTAGATGAAGAAAACAACTTCGCTACGCTTTGATTTGTTGATATTATATTGTGAAAATGACCTCGGCAGAACCGGACACTGAAGAGGTGACTTTAATGTCAAAGAGGATCAGTACGTCACTTGGAAAGAAGATCCTGTTGTTGAGAGGCTGTAGAAAATAGGTTTGTTGAACAACGTTCAGCAGCGGGCGGAGTTCCCTCACGCGTTCAACAAGTTTTACACCGAGCCTAGCGACCACAAACAACACAAGGCGCACATTTCTTTGTAAATCTCTGCTTTGGAAATAATAAAGAAAGAAGCATGTTCACTGAGGAGGTAAAGTGGTTTTCACAAACCAAACTCACTTCTGAATAATAGAGATGCTGAGCAGCTGGTAGTCTGGTGCAGTCACAACTACTTGGAGCTGAATGTGCTCAAGACAGTGGAGATGTCTTGACTCCTATGCCCCTCTCCATTAGGTTATTCTATTACAGAGGGACACATGTATCTGCCCTGTGATGTACACTATTCTTTAATATCTTCTGCAATATAAAGTTATTACCTCAGATATGCAACAATTGTAAATACATTTACAACTTCTGTATCACTGATCACAAAAAAATGTAACTATAACAGCAAATTGTTATTTCTGGGTCATTGCCCATTGGCAGGTTGGTAACTACTGTTCAAATGTTTCTTACTTATCAACAATCACTCCTACATCCCATCATACCTTTTCTCTTTGACTGTTCCCAGGGTGGGAGCGATGCGGTCTGCTATTTTCTTTATTTTAGAAACAGAAACTAATCTGACACTCTGAGGTGGTCAGCTATCATTCTGAAGTGAAACTGGTCAGTGAAAACAGATTTCCTTTTAATATCAATCTGAATTTAGAAGGAACAGAGTAATGAACAGATTAATAGCTGAACACCTCAGAGTGTCACTCAGATAATCTCAGGCCATTCTGATGTGGAATTTCAAAGTTAAATGTATCATATATAGAAACAGATTAGAATTAAAACGAAACCTCCTGTTTCCGCAAACATCAGCGTTTTTCGCTCCTACATCGGACATGTGGTCAAGCCCTCAAAGCTCGCCATCTTCAGACTGCTTACTTCCATCTCTGCCTGTGTGGTTTGTTACTGTTACTGACTGGAGATCAGTGACATTAATATTGATTTAATATTTATATTTTATATATATATATATATATGTATATATATATATATATATATTAGATTTTATTAAAAAGTGCAATCCACATGTTTATATATTTCATGTTTATTACGACTTTGAGTTATCTAATTATTGTGTTGTAGAGCCACAGATTTGTTATTTTTTATATTGTTTACAAGGTTAATATTCTACTGTGATTGAAGGTTTTTCTTTTTACAATTCAATAGTTAAAGGTGTACTTCACCAGTAAACCGTTTTTACTTGCCTTTTGAAATATGATAGGTCACTCCTAGTTGCATATGCAGGCTGCACGTGGAAAACGTTCTTCTACCCCCATTGCATGCATGAGCCCAGTGGTTCTCAACCGGTGGGGTGCGCCCCCCTGGGGGGGCGCGGACACTCTCCCGGGGGGGCGCGTAGGTCCGCGGTGTGTTACTATTGCGCGCACCCCCCGCCCGGAAATCGCAATTAGATTATTTTGCCAAATCGTTCAGCCCTAATAGAGACCCTAACCCCCAAGTAGGTGACCCTAGCCATAGAGACCCTAACCCAAAGTAGCTAGACATGTGATGAGGTGTGTGTGTGTGTGTGTGTGTGTGTGTGTAGTTTGCATGAGGCCATTATCCCCCGGGGTGCGCGGCAGGGCCAGAGCCAGCTGAAGCGAACCGCCAGCAGCTTCGCCTACGAGGACATCAAGGAAGTACACAAGAGACGCTACCTGCTACAGGTACTTCCAACGCATCATTTATTCTTCTATATTTTAAGTTAAAATACAGTGGAAATGTATTTTTGTAAAAGTGGTCACTTTTGTTGTTTGCAATTTTGGCCATACTTTTTGAAGTTAAAATAAAAAATGTGTTATCGAAATCGTTTCGAAAACAAGATTAATTTAATCAAGATTAATTACATTGCACACACTGTACATACAAAAAATACTTCGCTCACCACTACTGGTTCCTAAATTACTAACTCCTGCTAGACTACAGCGGATTCTAACGATTAAAGGTCTTTGCACACCTAATCCGACATAAAAAATACACATTTTTTTGTGTGTACTGCGATCTCTCCATTTTTTTGTTGGAGCCTGATTAATTTATAAATTTGAGGAATCAGTTAAACAAACTGGCCTACCAATAAGATGGGCCTATAGATTACCACTTGATCCTGCTGTTGTAACTGTTTGGATGACATAAAAACATGGCAGCCAAAAAGTGAGTCCTGTGGTGGTATAATTTGCATCGGACTTGGTCTGAAAGGTAAGTATTGGATCTGAGTTTACAGATTTTAAGAATCAGACTTGGTGTGCAGGTTGGTTCTGCAGGCCATCTGGTTTCTAGATGTCTAACTCTATCTCTTGGTTCTGCAGCCCATGGCGGTGGAGGTGTTCTCAGCAGACGGCAGGAACTACCTGCTGGCCTTCCAGAAGGGAGTCCGCAACAAAGTCTACCAGAGGTACTAACGCACCACCAGACACCAAGTATAGCTCCTCACTAATAGAAGGTGTTGGTGGTGAAATGTGTGAATGATGTAATGTGTATGATGTTCCTCCTCAGGTTCCTGGCGGTGGTGCCATCATTGGCTGACAGCTCTGAGTCGGTCTCAGGCCAAAGACCCAACACCAGCGTAGAGCAAGGGTACGCCACGAGCTAACCACCATATAGAGGGCCAGCAAACTAGCAGCTACATAGAGACGTGTAATGTTTTCCATTACATAGAGGGGAGTGATGCTATCCCCTTCATAGAGGGGAGTGATGCTATCCCCTTCATAGAGGGGAGTGATGCTATCCCCTTCATAGAGGGGAGTGATGCTATCCCCTTCATAGAGGGGAGTGATGCTAACTGCTATAGAAAGGGGCTAATGCTAACAACTGTATAGAGGGGGTAATGCTAGCAGCTATATAGAGGGGGTAATGCTAACAACTGTATAGAGGGGGTAATGCTAACAGCTATATGGCAGTAGGCATAATGCTATCAGCTATAGAGTTCTGTATAGTTTTACTGATGGTCCATAATGACTGAGTCTACTGTTCTGTCTGTTCTGTCGTGTGATACCACAGGTCTGGCCTTCTCAGCACGCTGGTCGGGGAGAAGTCTGTGACCCAGCGATGGGAGGTAACCCCTAACTCACTCTCTAAACACACTCTCTAAACACACTTAAACACACGCTGAACACTCCCTAAACACTGTGTGTGTGTGTGTGTGTTCGTGTTCATGTTCTAGAGAGGCGAGATCAGTAACTTCCAGTATCTGATGCACCTGAACACGCTGGCTGGCCGCTCCTACAATGACCTGATGCAGTATCCCGTCTTCCCCTGGGTGCTAGCCGACTACGACTCACAGGTATGCATACTAACACACACTGTACACATTATTAGGTATTCACAGTGAAACTGTAGTTACCTATTGTTATTCTAGTGGATATTATTTTTGATTGGTAACGCCCATAGCTCAGTCCCTGATCGCTCAAAAGTTTTCAAATTTGTCGACAACGTATATACTCCCGGTAAACATGTCTTCAAAAAGGTTGTTACCACTTCCCCCATAGGGGCGCAATAATTTGTGGTTATAATTTGTCAGCCCCGCTGCCCCGATCGACAACATTTCTGTAACTTGGTATATAGGCCTTATCTGACTGGATATATTTTTCTGTACAGTTAAAGTTTTGGGAAAACTTAAAAAATCATCTAGATAACCACCACTACCAAATTTGCATTTTATACATTTTATACATTTTATACATTTTAAACATTTTATATCAATCACAACTCCGCTTCGGAATGTCCCAGAAGCTTGAAACACAGAGGACATCCCACTTAAGAGGTGTGCCATGTTTGGTGGCAATAGCTCAATTACTAATGTCACACTGTCAATTTCAGTAAGTGCGCCACTTTACCTGCAAGGGGCAAAAAAAAAACAAAAAAAAAACAACACATAAACGGCATTTATTGTCAAACTATGACTTGGATTCACTCCAAATCGCTTGGGGATACTTATATCATCGCCCCCGAGTGACAGGGCAGTCGCTAGGGGCGGAGTTGTTGGGGTAGCAGCTCTAAATATACTTATTATCACATAAATACATATATTATCCTATTTATGTATTATATATATTTTTAGAAATATAGCTATGTGTGCTTATAAATAGCATTGTAATATGTGTGTATTTATTAATGAGGTGTGTGATGTTGTATAATGTTTGGAGATAAGTTTATGAATGAAACTTATATTTAGTCATTTAGCAGACCCTTTTATCCAAAGCGTTTTGTTTAGGCTGAGAACAAGCAAAGCATACAATCACAATTTGGAATTGCTACAAAAAAGGTTCTAGTGTTGCACAACCTAGCGTAATAAAACTACTGGACAGAGTGCAGAGTAGCTATAAGATTCAGAATATTTGTTAATATTTTTTTATTAATTAATCGTAGTACAAACAGTTACAGTAGTTATATCACATTTCAAACATTTCTTAATTCCACAATGATAGTACAGCTCAACAAAGTGCCTTCTAGACTACTAGAGCATGTGTTTTGTGTTTGTGGAGCAGGAGTTGGACCTGAACAACCCGGCTACCTTCAGAAACCTGTCCAAGCCCATGGGAGCCCAGACAGACGACCGCCTCACCCAATACAAGAAGCGCTTCAAAGACTGGGAGGACCCCAACGGTAAGACCCTCCCCCTTACCCAACTAGGAGGAGCCAGACAGCAAGCCCCTCCCCCACCCAAATTGGGAGGAGCCAAACAATAAGCCCCTCCCTGATGGTGACGTGGTGTTTGCTTTGTGACAGGGGAGACGCCAGCATACCACTATGGGACCCACTACTCCTCGGCTATGATCGTTGCCTCGTACCTGGTCCGCATGGAGCCCTTCACACAGATCTTCCTGAGGCTACAGGTCAATACAAACCTATTAGATCAGGACAAAGTATTGTCGTCTTCTCTTTTTTTCCCCTGGAAATGTAGTAGTTTCCTTACTTGGCAACACATTTCCTGGAGATGTTTTCCCTTGTTTTTCTACCATAAACACACAAAACGTCAGGGATGGGTAACACACTGACATACATATATATATATATATATATATATATATCACTTTTCTATATTATATTCTTTACATTTTTCTATATTATATACATACGTTATACATTATATTTGTATATTCTATACATGTATGACTTCTTATACATTATATATGTGATATCACCTATATATTATATCACTTATACGTATATTGTCACTTTGACCTGGCAGACCGGATGTTCCTTTTATCACTTATATATTGTATATTATATATGATGTATTATATATATACTTATTTATTTTACTTTTTTAAAATATTTATTGTGTTATATTACGACTTGCAGGGTGGTCACTTTGACCTGGCTGACCGCATGTTCCACAGTGTGAGGGAAGCTTGGCTTTCAGCCTCCAAACACAACATGGCCGACGTTAAGGAGCTCATCCCAGAGTTCTTCTACCTGCCAGAGTTCATGCTCAACTCCAACAACTTTGACCTGGGTACGGCAGAGCGGGAACATCACAGATATGACCAATAGACAGACACACTGACAGACAGCTATATGTTAAATCCATCTTAGCAGGAGAGAGTTGCAAGTTAGTTTGTATGGTAGCTTAACTGTACGGTTAGGGTGTGTGTATATTAACTGTATGGTTAGGGTGTGTGTAGTTAACTGTACGGTTAGGGTGTGTGTATATTAACCGTATGGTTAGGGTGTGTGTATAGTTAACTGTATCGTTAGGGTGTGTATTGTTAACTATGTTTAGGGTGTGTGTATAGTTAACTGTATGGTTAGGGTGTGTATAGTAAACTATGGTTAGGGTGTGTAGTGTTAATTGCATTGTTAGGGTATGTATAGTTAACATTATGGTGAGGTTGTGTGTATGTGTATATTTATGTAATATATTATGTTAGGTTGTCTGCAGTGTTTTGAATGTTGTGTTGTTTGTTCTCCAGGCGCTAAGCAGAACGGCACCAAGCTGGGAGACGTCATCCTCCCCCCCTGGGCCAAAGGAGACCCCCGGGAGTTCATCAGAGTCCACAGACAGGTATTCAGATAGACAGGTAGACAGATGGGTAGAGTTATTCAGACAGACAGGTTGATAGACAGGTGAAGATATTCATATAGACAGGTAGGTAGAGTTGTTCAGACAGTTATTCACACAGACAGGTAGTTACTCAGATAAATAGACCAGTTCAAATGTAAACCAGTTTGGATTTAGACCAGTTTGGATGTAAATCAGCATGAATATAAACCAGTTTAGATGAAACCTGGTTAGATGTAGACTAGTTTAGATGTAGATCAGTTTGAGTGGCAACCAGTTCAAATGTAAACTAGTTTAGATCTAGACTAATTTAGATGGAAACCAGTTTGGGTTTAGACCAGCTTAAATGTTAAATAGTGTGTATGTAAACCAGTTCAGGTATAAACCAGTAACCCCCCACCCCCCAGGCCCTGGAGTGTGACTACGTGTCGGCCCACCTCCATGAGTGGATTGACCTGATCTTTGGCTACAAGCAGCAGGGCCCGCCGGCGGTGGAGGCGGTCAACGTGTTCCACCACCTGTTCTACGAAGGCCAGGTGGACATCTACAACATCAACGACCCTCTGAAGGAGACCGCCACTATCGGTTTCATCAACAACTTTGGACAGATCCCAAAGCAGGTCTGGACCGCAAGTAGAACAATGGGGAGGGGAGAGGGGTGGTGTGTGTGTGTGTGTGTGTGTGTGTGTGTGTTAATGTTGTGTGTGTGTGTGTGTGTGTGTGTTTCAGCTCTTTAAGAGAGCCCACCCCCCCAAGCGTGTTCGGGGGAGGAACAACGGAGAGCCAGCTGGTCTTCCTCTCAGCTTCTTCTTCCATCACCTTGACAACCTGAGGCCCTCACTTGCCCCCCTCAAAGGTACATACCTGGATTATATAATATCGTTGGGTACTGATTTGTGTTTGTGTATATTATAGTATAATTATATTATATTATATCATGCTATATTATATTATATTATAGCATATCATATCATATTATGATTAAATAGGCCAGTAGGAAATGTGTTGTGTATACTGATAATCCAGTAGTGTAATTATTTTATATTGTATTGTATTATATTATTATATTATGATTACAGAGCTGAAGGAGCCAGTAGGACAGATTGTGTATACTGATAATCCAGTAGTGTTATTATTTTATATTATATTATATTATGATTACAGAGCTGAAGGAGCCAGTAGGACAGATTGTGTATACTGATTATCCAGTAGTGTTATTATTTTATATTATATTATATTATGATTACAGAGCTGAAGGAGCCAGTAGGACAGATTGTGTGTACTGATAAGGGCATCGTGGCGGTGGAACAGAACAAGGTTCTACTTCCTCCCTCCTGGAGCAAAACCTTTGCTTGGGGATACGCTGACCTCAGCTGTCGCCTCAGCAACTATGAGTCTGACAAGGTCAGTATCACATGACACACTGAGGGTTAATCACATGACCTGTGGATAGAACATCACACACAACAACCCTTTATCATCGGCTTGTGACACAGCCCCGATATATTACAAAATCGAAATTGGCGTGTTTACATACATAGGCTGTCGAAACTGCTGTCGACCCCGGAGATGTAGACAGGGTGCAATATATAACCACTTCGATTTGTGGGCTGTTTAATGATGTAAGTCTTGGTGAGACGAGTGGCAATCATGTGGTATCATTGACCAATTGCAGGCAGCAGTTTATTGGGGGTTTGGCTGAGCACCCTGCACACACTGCAGCCATCGAAGCCCAATGGAGCGCTCCGATTTCGTCTGCATTTTGTCTGTGCGAACATGCCAATTTTGATTTTTGTTTTAAGTATGTCAGGGCCTTCGTTCTTCTGGTAACTAACCTCTTTACCCCTGTGGTTTGGTTCAAGGCGTCTGTGGTGTACGAGTGTTTGTCTGAATGGGGGCAGATCCTCTGTGCCATCTGTCCCAACCCCAAGCTGGTAATTACTGCCGGAACCAGCACCAGTATCTGTGTGTGGGAGATGGGCACATCCAAGGAGAAAGCCAAGTCTCTTACACTAAAGCAGGTAAGAACACAATAATAAATAAATAATAAATATAAATATATATACCGTTTATACCATGCATACATCCCCCACAGGGGATGTTTCTCCAATATTACAAAGGTTGTTTTGTGATGTTGTGGTCAGCGGTTTTATTGGTCAGGTATTTTAATTGGCCAGGTGTTGGTTCCAGTTGTCTTACAGTGTATTTTATTGGCCAGGTGTTTTTTATTTGTTCGTTAGTTATTTTTAGTGGCCGGGTGTCATGTCTTATTTTGTCGGCACTACACTACATGTGGTATTGTATTGTAGTGTATTTTGCGGTTAAGATTTTGGCCAGGTGTATTTAATTGACCAGGTGTATTTATTGCTCAGGTGTATTAAATTGGCCAGGTCTTGTATTTAATTGTCTTACGGCCTTATTTTGTCGGCCAGGCGTTGCTGGGCCACACAGACGCGGTAACGTGTCTGATGGCGTCCTCGTCGTACCACATGGTGGTGAGCGGCTCACGGGACCGGACCTGCATCATCTGGGACCTCAACAAGCTGGCATTCGTCACGCAGCTCCGCGGACACCGAGCCCCCGTCTCCGCCCTCTGCATCAACGAACTGACGGTGAGCCTCACCTGACTAACCCTTAACGTAACTAATCCTTAATACTACCTAAAGCTGTCGTAGATAAATAACACTTTAACAAAATAAGTGAGCTTGAGAAAGCCGAAGTTTCAAAGTTAAAGACTTTTATTATCAGTTGTAAACAAGCAACACCTGAGCTGGTCTGCAGAAGAGCTGATTCTTGGCTCAGGCTTCATGTTATATTTGATCACTTTGGTTTCCTCCTTCATGCACTAACCAATCACAGCAACCTATGCATTGTTTACTATTTGGACCTAAAGATTAGATACCTCCCCTGTGGCCCTTTCCCCAGTTCCCCACCAGCTGGACATACCGTTACACCACACCAGCCTTTTGCAGACTTCCCCAGATAATTAATTAATTGAAATTGCATACTTACACACATTATGAAATGAAATGATCTGCAAACTAAATGACTGGTTTGAGGTAGTTTACACATATAACAAATACCAATCTTGAGTAAAGTAACAAAAACAAAGAAAACAAATGTACCTGTACCCAATATATGAGTCTGCATAAAGATGTGTGGCAACATGCATGAGCACAATGAAAATCACTTCTACTCAAACAATAAATTACCTCATGGATAAACACATTAAAGGTAACTTCTAAGGCATGCAAGTCAATTTAAGACAATTTAACCTCTTCATCCTGTGTCTGCACATATACAGCAGACACGCCCCCTCCCGAAATCAAAGACATAAGGCATTTAAACATGTGAGAAAGCAGTCATTTCATACACCCCTAGAACGATAAGATTCTCAACTTTTAGTCTATTATAACCATTTTTAGCTAAATTAAACACAATTCCAACCCCAAACAAAATAATGAGCAAGTAACAACAAGAGTTATGTATATTATTTCCCGACATGTTATCTACACAAACTATATAT
>OMOS01066811.1:1441-13624 GCA_900312545.1 Merluccius merluccius | reverse complement strand
AATGTGATGAGAGCCAAACCCTAACCCTCACCCTCACTCTAACCCTAACCCTAACCCTCACCCTAACCCTAACCCTCACCCTTACCCTCACTCTAACCCTAACCCTCACCCTAACCCTCACCCTTACTCTCACCCTCACTCTAACCCTAACCATCACCCTAACCCTCACCCTTACCCTTACTCTCACCCTCACTCTAACCCTAACCCTAACCCTTACCCTAACCCTCACCCTTACCCTTACTCTCACCCTCACTCTAACCCTAACCATCACCCTCACTCTAACCCTAACCCTCACCCTCACATGGCTCCAAATACATTTATATTCAACATTTATTTTTAGCTACATGACTCATTTAAAAAAGATTTCAATAACAATGTCTTTTGTGTGGATTATTTAAAAGATATGACCTCTGGCTCCCACAGATGCGATTGGGCAACAGCTGGAGGAGTCCCACTATCGCTGGTCTGGTTCTGGAACACTTGTGTCCCGCTGTCCAGAACCTTCTGGAGGACGGCCTCCGGCATCACAAACTAGACGTGGTCATCGGCCAGCAGCGCAACCACTCCTGGTCGGTGGTGGAGGCCTCGACCCAGAAAGGTACACACAACAGAATCCAATAACTAGAGTTAGTGGATCATAGGTTTTCAGTTGAATGTAGTTTATTCATTTGTTGAAATTACATATAGCTTGGATTAGATTAGATTACATTAGATTGGAAAACATTTTGTTAAGTATGCTAACAGGGCAGATCAACAATAATAATTATTTTGGTCATTAAGATCAATTGAACTGTTTGACTACCTCATCTGCAGGTCGAGCGACCCGCGTGCTCGACAACCTGGTGTCCAAGATCCACCTCTGTCCCCTGCTCACCAGCTCCTGCATGAAGCTCCGAGCATTCATCATGGGCCTCCTCAAGTAACAACCGAGAGTCAATCATACCCACCATAAATAAGTGTTACATAAGCTCAGCTCAAATAATGATTGACCTTCCTTCTCTCCTTCAGTCTGCGAGCATTGGAGTTCTGGTTGAGTCACCTTCAGAGCCAAAATGGTGATTGGAAAATCCGATGTCACTTTTCCCTTTTTCACAACATGTGTTTAGTATGACAAAGAGCTGATAAACAGCTGTTTAGCTGACAGACATCTTGTCATCATCGTATAGTTGATCGTGTAATATCTGCGTCTTGCCCTCCCTATCTCTCTCCAAGATGTGGTGATGGCCTACTACCATTCCTGGGCGTTTTTGACCACCACTCAGAGACGATGTCAACCGCTTTTCCAGGAGCTGCTCCTACTGCTTCAGCCCCTCTCTGTGCTGCCCTTTGACCTCAACCTGCTTCTGGAGCCCCGACACAGAGAGTCGTGCTCCCACACCTCTCCTGTTCTGCCTTGCCCCACACTTCTGATGACCAGTTGGCCAAAACTTCAGGCTGAGAGACCCAGAGGAACCGCGAGAAGAAGCCAGCAAACTGGGAACTTGTATCAAACAGATCTGCATCTCCCAGGGGGGTCCCAGGGGCCCCAGAGTTTCACCCAGCAGGGAGGGAGAGAGACTAGGCATGCCAAGGCCAGCGACTATAGCCCACAGCCCGGCCCTCACCCCGGCTGGTGGATCAGACAGCCCGTTATCGTGGACGGTGTGATCGAAGAGGAGGACTGCAGATCTGCTGAGAAATACTCTGTGTGGTCTCAGCAGTATGATGAAAGGGGACTAGAGGGGGTCCTGGATGGTGAGGAGACCCTGACAGGACCCTCCAGGGGTTCAGCAGACCCTCTGGTCCAGGCGGAAGTACCCACCCAGGGTGGACTGCGCTGGGCCAAACTGTTCGGAGCGGGTGACCCTCCCAGCAGAGCTCCAGGGTCACAATGCAGAAGGTAATATTTACTTTAAACATTGAGCAAATATATGTTTTATTATATGTAACTGTCTAGCTCACATTTGGTAAATTTCCTCTTATGACTCTGAGACAAGGTTGGTTTACAGTTATGCAAATGTGCGTGGATAAGACGTCGATATTCTCTCCTAACGTCAATATTCTCCCTTTCAGGAACACACGTCCGTCCCAGTGGTTGCAGTTAGACGGGTCAACCTTGGGACATTTGGCCCAGTCTGTATGGGCAGTGAGGTTTGGTAGAGCAAAGACTGACTGAGTGTTTCAGGACCACAGTAACGTAAAGCAGATTAAAGTCTTCTTTCCTCATGAGATTCTCCATTCTCCTCCTGTCCAGAAGAATTAACCTCAATAGGGGTTGAGAGAAGCAGATGCTCTGTGATTTGATAATCACAGAGGATTGATGGTCGTCATACAGTGTCTCTGCACTATAGGCCGCTCCTTCCAGATGGTTTCATGTTGCATTTGTAGATCTGTCGACACCACCGGTCACGTAAGAAGAGACTCCTATAGGGTATTTTGAGTCCTCTGTGTAGTAGTGTAGGCTAAGCAATCTACTGAGAGAAATAATGCATGCATTTATAAGACCACGCTGGTCAAAAAAAGCCCACGTAATATAGAGGCTGAGCATGACCAATTAGCTTTTTTTGCTGTGTTCCCGACATGCATACACAAATCCTAATGTTGATATTGACTTTCCTCTGCATCACCATCGGTTCACTTCAGCCAAAGGACTCCCATTTGAGGTGTGGAAAACTTGTAGCATTGTGACGGCTTCAGAAAGGGTGGCCAGAAGTCCTTTCTGGTGGCCTGGCTGGAGCTGGCCCAGTTTTAAAAAAATAGGATTTTAAAAATATATGAATAGCTTTTGAAATGGCAAAGGTTGCTCATGAATATTCGTTTGGAGACAGTTGGTAATTTGTCTCTTAGTGTCTATCTGATAGGCTATGACGTGACCTCGCTACACAGGGGTCTATCTATCGACTTTATACCATAAGCAGCCATGACCGATAATAAATAATATGATCATAAACAATGTCATCATAAACAGTATGCTCATAAACAATCGTACAATATACCTGTAGAACGATTCCCTATTTGATTAGCCTACTGTTTTTGGCTGGTTTACCAAAGCTTAAAACACATCATATAACCATTGGGCCGAATCTTTTATTACAGTAGCAAACTATAAATGTCCCCGTTTTTCATTTCAGAAAGCTTGCTTGGTTGCCTTAATAGCTTCTGAGCTATTTAGCTTCTGAGCTACCTAGCGTCTCAACATCTTTACTGAATCAAATGGAAGACCAAGCAATAGAGTTGTTTTAGTGCCAAATACACCAGGACCACTTGCCCCTGGTCCGGTGGGGTCCATTAAAGCCAATTCCTTGAGTCTTGGTAGACCTTTTTTGAAAGATAATTCCTAGCATGGATTTTCCTTTGTTGCATGCGTTTAGAAATGTGTAGGAGCAACAGTGTGTGTCTTTCAAACACCTCTTGAAGGTAAGGATTTTACCGTCTCTCTTGTGCATCTCCCAGTGGGGTTTAACAACTCCAATAAGCTATGATGCGGTTGTTTCAGGTAGATTCTGTTGCCAGGTATGTGGTTATATTTTGATAGACTGATTGTGAGTTAGAGAAGTATTGATTATGAAAATGATTCCCAGTGTTTTATTACGTATCATGTGATGCCATACTGTTGAGTGTATACTACAAGCATTTTGTCTCCTTAGATCTTCCTGTATTGCACAATGACAATCAACCTCTGAAATAAAGAGTTTTCTTTTAATTTTTGCGTTGGAGAATATTTAATCAAATACATGTTCCAGGCAATATGCGGGAGATTACATTGTAAGGCCAGAGAGATCCAACACAGCATATGCTATGGTGCAGTATAGCAATAAAGGATTACTTGAGTATATGAAATGGAATATAAGTTGTCCTCAATATTTTATGTGATCAAATAAGACCTGTCTCACACCAGCAATGAGGCAGCCGTTTTATTGAAATGAATAACCTTCTTCTGGCCTTTTCTTCTACGACTTCCCTTCAATGCTCCTTTTCACATTGCTCACCCACAGTGCATTGTGGGTAAGCTTGCCAAAGGTATCTCCATACCTGAATTTATACCCTGAGGAAATAGTTACGGAACTACAATTATACAAATCCACAGGGAAACATTAAACCTGCACTATGTAAGTGTTCCCATTAGCAACCTCTAATGGCTGGAGTTGTAGCTAGTCCAATTTTAGCTATATAACCTCTAGTGGCTTGAGTTGTAGCTACAGTTATAGCTATACAACCTCTAGTGGCTTTAGTTGTAGCTACAGTTATAGCTATATAACCTCTAGTGGCTTGAGTTGAAGCTACAGTTATGGCTTTATCATTTTCTGATGGATGGACGCGTTTTATTCTTGAGGAACTTTCTACTTAATAGAGTACAAAGCTGCAGTAGAAAAGTGACATAGTGCAGCTTTAAGATAACTGTATTCTGTGGGAACAAGAGTGTGTTGTTATGTTGGTTTAAACGGACCCATGTCCGGTATAGAAGGACCCCTGGCCACGGGTGGAGGGGGAGACGGGGACGGGTGGCAGGGTGCTGCTCTCCCTCAGCAGCTTGTCTGCAGACGAACTGAACTTGCACCGCAACTCCCTTCCGAACAGGATCAGCGCCTCGTTGGTCGTGGCGGGGTAGCTCCGGCCAATCAGAAACCGGGATTTGGGCACGTATCCTGTGAAGCCTGTCAATAGGAAAATAAAGTAAACTTGGTGTGCTTTTCAAGTAAAAAATATATCAGTGTTTAAAAAGTCATGAAATGACAAAAGATGTTGGACACCAAAGATGACCACCTCATCAAGCGATGACATTGACATCCTTTCAAGGTTGTCTTTTTGTGCATTTGGACAGAAATGGGAATGTCTATTAGTGAGAAAAGGTAACTGCTGTCTGGCCCACACACAGGATTGCTCTCTGATTTCGGCTTGCATGTGAAAGCCTCATCTTTTTTTTTGTATCATGGTCAAGGTCAAGGTCAAGGTCAAGTGCATCATTACCCTTTAAATAGTACCGCACATGTCAGGGCTCCACTCGAGTGTCCAAGCGATGTATACCTGAGATAAAGTACTTATGTGGGCTTCGCTCGTCCATGAGGTAAGGTGAGCCTAGCGCCGTCCAGGCATCCGAGGTCTTTAGTGGGGTCAGCTCACTGCAAGTGGCGGTCAGAGGGGTGTTCAGTTTCTTCACCTTCAGATGGAGAGGAACAGAAACGCATTGTTACAAAGTGTTCATGTTAACGTCTATGAAATACAATATATGGTGGTGGTGCAACTGTGTGTATTACAATAAGTGTGATATCAGATTGAGTATAAGACGTGTGTTCTGCTTATAACCGGACCTTCCAGGGTGGAATACATTTCAATGAACTGATATCGAAGCTTCACCATCATTTATTGATTTATTTAACAAGGACCGTCCCCCCCGTCCCCTCCTCCCTCATGGTGCTAAATACTACATCAATATGAGTGGGTGGATTCAAATGGGTGGATGTGGACGACTTCAGAAAGAAATGTACTTGAAACTCTGGGTTCCTGTAGCTAACCACAGGCAGCTCTGATGTTTGCAAATGGACCCTTGTATTCTGGTCTCGGTTGAATTCAGTCAGCGCCCCACGACAGGTCTGGGCGTAGGTCTGGGCGAAATATTTCTGTCGTTTTGGAATGAACCCTGTAGAGTGCAGAGAGAGTTGGGGTCAATGAGTATATTACTACTGAACCTCTTGTGATTGTAAAAACAAACCCCAGGTGAGAACACCTGTATATCCTGGGATCATGGTGTCTACATTTCTATGTTCTTCTCGGAGCAGGCGGGTAGTCCCCAGCATCTCATCGCTGGTCCGGTCCGGTCCATCATTGGTCGCAAGGCGACCGGCGTGGAGCACCAACCTCGTGGACCGCGGGACCTCTGGGCTGGTCAGCAGTTTGGCCGTCAGCTGGCCGTAGGTTCGGCCCATATTGTACTTCAGCTGTGGGCAATACCCTGCATAACTGGAGAAGGGAGGATTAGAAAAGGCTCTTTACAGAAAACCATGGCTCAAAATATGTCAGAATCAGAAGTTGTATTGCCAGGTAAGCTTTCACATACAAGGGCTTTCTGCAGAAAAACAAGATACAAAATGTTAACAATAACTGTAGGATAAAAAAATACAAAATGTTGCTGCGTCCACCTGCTCAACTCTATGTCTACGCCCTTGTCTCCCTGAAGTCCACAGCCCATCATCACTCAACCAGTACCCTGTTAGTGAAGCATGTTGTCATGACTCCCCTCTTAAAGCCCTCAGTTTCAGTTCACCTCAGTGTTGTTTTCACCGTCCGATCACATGCCCTTAGCTCGTGTTACTAGCTCATGTCTGGTTTGTTTACTGTATCTGTAATCCTGGCTATGGAGTTTGTCTTACAGTTAGAAGAGACAAGTCTGTTAATATTCATTTCACACATTCCCTTTTTCTGTGGTTGCCATGTCAAAGTATTTTCCTTGCTTTTTGACAGACCTAATGTTACCTCTAATGGAGATAATTATAAATTAATATCCTAATGATATTAGGAACACACGTTATATAGTTATGTTGTTTCACCGGATGGACAACAAAGTTATGCTAGACATATTTACTAGTGGCATTGTTGTGAGTGAGAGTGAGAAAAGGTAAACTTACCCGGGTATGTACTGTGGATCGGGTGTCACCAGTACTTTGCTGAATTTAGGGGGGAATTTAGGCCCATCCATATTGCTCAAAAGTTGCACACATTGCATAGTCTACTGTTCTATTGTTTATTGGTTGCTAGGGAAGGAGGGGCGGTCCTAGAAGCTAGAGAGGTAGAGAGGCGGTCCTGGAGAGGTAGAGGGGCGGTCATAGAGTGGTAGAGGGGCGGTTCTAGAATCTAGAGAGGTAGAGGGGCGGTCATAGAATCGGTTACTGCCGTCTCAGGTAGACGCAACACCTGGGAGTTTTCTTACAATAAAATTAATAATGACGTGGTAGGCCTAGTTTATAAATAGCCTATGACAAAAATAATATAAAATTAGAAAATGCAACGTAATTTATGAAAGTATCACTGTCTTATTAATAATTCAGGTTTTCATTTCATTTTCCTTTCTTTTTTAATTTAAAAAAATAACTGAAGCAGTTGAAAATATGCTGCCTGTTAATGTCTTTTATTTAATTACAATTTTTTTTTACTATCCAGCGGTTGTATCGTTTGATCGGTGGCCAGGGGATGAATTTGACATTGTTACCACATTATTATCATTATGATGTGTGTCATGATGACCTCCGTGGACCAGTCAGCCATGAGAGCCTGTGGGACATGAACATGATTTGGTCATGACATCTAGTGGTCAACTCAAACTTTCTACACATGAAAAAATAACAAACATAAACAGTAGCCTATATCACACACTACTGTACGTTTCTAATCATAATCATAATTATAATCATAATGTAGGCAAGACCCAATTAGACAAACAAAACAGAACAGAACAATTCAGCCAGGTAGAGAGATGTATCTATTATGCTGAGATGTTTTGATGAACAAATCCACTAGCAGTGGATTATTACAGGTGAGGTCTCACCTGGGGACAGGAATGTGAGATGACATCAGCATGCCCCCCTCCTACACACACCCACACACACACACAAGCTTCTTCCTCCTTCCGGCATTCCACATGTGTGTGTGTGTGGTTGTAAATTGAGATTTGCCCTGAAGTCGTATCGGTTTATTGCAGTTACATAACAAGAAGTTTTGGTTTCTCCAGGTGACCTGTCTGATGTTTGTGTTGCTCCACGCTCAGGAGGAGCAGCCGACTGGTTTATCCTGGCCTGCCGTGTCACGACATGCCACATGTCATTCAGACAGACCTCCTGCTCCGGGCTTAGGATTGCTAACTACAGGGCGTCAGACCTTTCAAAAGAAACGTTGTCTCCAGGTGAGTCAGGTGGTTCTGCTGGTGACTGCTGCAGGTATCTACATGCACATGAATGTCGCTGGAGGTGACGGCTCGATGAGGTGTGGTGGAGGAGAGGACAACCGCCTTTATCTCCACACACTTGTTCCACGTCGTCACACAACGACTGGTTGGAGGACTGGTGGCTTGTTTTTTGTCTCTGAGGTCTTTTATGTTTTTTAGGAGTTAGTTGGACTTAATATGAATCTGTATAGGAGCTTTGGGAATCTTCTGGAGACATGGGTGACCGACGGTGTGCCTTGCTTCTCCTCAGATGAGCTGACGCTCACATGGACCGGTACCTCCAACACGACAACACCGGTATCCACGCAGCCGTCCACACCTGACCTGGGGATCAACCAGAGGTTCGAGTCGGACGACTCTGGATTTGAAATAACGACCAGTTCCTCTGACACGCCGGAGAACCCAGACCTCAACCCCGTGTCTGTGTTGCCGGACAGGGGGGAGCGCAGCACGACTCCCAGCTCCCCTCTCACCTCTTCTCTGCGCTCCTCGGCGCACTCCTTTGTCTCCTCCTCTTCCTCCGTGTCGTCGGTCCTTCCGGTGCCGGACGCTCCCCCCGTGACCCGGGACAGGGCTATGACACGGGACAAGGCTATGACCCGGGACAGGGCTATGACCCTGCATCGCAAAGTGGAGCAGGCCCTTCTGAAGATCAACCCGAGCTGGCGCACAACGCAGGGCGACTCAAATCCCAATGGAAACGCACCGGCGCTCCGGGGCTTGCCCAAGAAAAGATGGTCGCTATCCAGACGTCATCATAATCATAACGATGATAACAATAATAATAATAATACTGTGGTGCGCATCGTGCGGTCAGAGAGCTTCAGTGTGAAGCAGACGCCCAGCATCCACCTGCTGGCGGGTCAGCGGACACGACCCGCCTCCCTCTACCACAACCTGCCAGAGACGCACCGAGAGGTGAGTCAGGGGGCCTCTGTTGAGGAGCTGCTGCATACTAGGCCTTAAAGCAATATGAAGGGTCCCAAACTAAGTGTTAAAACAGTGGTTCCCAAACTATTTTTGGACTAATTTAAGATGTATGTTCAGCCAAGTTGGTACCCCTTTACCATCAAAAAAACCTTTTTTTTACGGAGGGAAATGTAAGTGTGTGTGTCATTTATCAACCTGCACATGTTTGGATGCAAGCATCTGCTTAAAACTGAATCAATATCTGTGTACGTCGTATTCAAATGGTTACATAACTGTCACTCAAACATGGGCAACTAAATGTTTATTTGTGTATGTCGGCAGCCTGGAGGAAGGAAAAGAGCAGCAGTCATAAAGCACAACCTTCAACATAGCGGGTCACACACACACACACACACACACAAGCTCGCTTCACGTGCCAGGAAGGTGCTGGGTAATTCCCCTCCATGTCGGCGAGTCTTGGCGGGTGGCCGCAAACCGGTCGGTCTAGCTTCAGCGTTCCCACAGCTATGTGAGGAATGAGTGAGGAATGGGGGTGTGTGTGTGCGTGTCTGTGGTCGTGTGTGTGGGGGCGTTTGGATGAACATCATTCACTTGCGTTAGCGAGTCATGTTTGTTCCCCAGCAGTCGATGGTCCACATGGTGTTTGATGCGATTGGAATGGCTGTTAGTCGTCACCGGTGTTGTTGAAGCTGCTGTATTGTATTGTATTGTATTGTATTGTATTGAGTGGAAAGAATGATAATGAAGAGTTGTTGAGGCTACAGGAGGAAGAATGTCTACATATCAACTGTTTCGGATGGGAGTCATGTTGCAGCAAAAAGACACCTGCTTTCTGTAATGTCCTAACTGTATATTGTTTTGTTCCTTCATTCGTTCATTCGTTCTTTCTTTCGTTCATTCGTTCATTCTTTCTTTCTTTCTTTCGAACTTTCGAACTTTCGAACTTTAACCCTACTCCATGTTATTCAGATCTGTTCTAATCTGTCCTATTCTATTTCATTATGGTGAAGGATGCTCCAAGCGTTTCCCCCTGATGCAGCAAATATCAAAAGTTGTATGAGTGTTGCTCTGCAGGTTGTGTTCATTTCCACTAACGTTATCCACGTGGCCTGCAGGAGGAGAACGAAGAGGCCGGAGATGCACTGAGCCCAGGGTTGAGTTATCTAGAGCAGGTGTGCCAGATGTGGGAGGAGATCGCTCAGCTACAGATTCATAACCGCCAGTTAAACACAGAAATGGAGGCACTCAGGAACCACCGCGACACACAGGTCAGCTGGGCCTTCGTGTGTGCTGATCTGACCAGAACATGACATATAGCTTTGGGTTATACTTGAATCAAAGTTGAATCAAAACTATTTGATTTCCCTTCCAACAGCCGGAGTCTCTCCCGTGTAGCTGTGAACACCAACACATCCACGCTCGTCCAACACATTTGGCCAAATTTGAGCGTATTTACAATCGGACATCGGAAACAGAAACGCTCACAAGACGTTTAAGTAGGCCTAAGTCACCTTCCACTTTTTCAAAAATGATTGGAGTAAACCTTTTTCTGTTTGTCATATTGTATATAAAGGAAATATAATATTAATATTACATAATAATGATATTATAATGCTTACTGCAGCAGGTTTGAAAGCACACACTAGAGGGCAGTCTGTGAGCGACAGCCAGCAGTGTGGACCAGCAGAGCAGGTTCAGACTCAGGTACTATCTGTCATTCATTTCCCTCAACACGCATCATGTTGTGAATATGACTCAAACGTTTCACTTGGGGTTATGTGGCCCAGAATCTCCCCTTTCATTTAAAAAATGATTATAAAATTAATAAAAATAATGATTTTAGTTAAAAATGCAAAACCACTTCCAGGATAAATCTAACATAGTTCTAGTGATGAGACATGATCTCCTTGTTATACATCCTCTACTGATCTACATCTCACCCCACCGCCTCTCCCCAAGCTCTGCTGCTAAATACCATCTAATGTGCCCTGGTGGTATTTACATAACCATAATGTGTGTGTGTGTGTGTGTGTGTGTTAGCGTGCTTGTGTGTGGAGACGGTGGCTGTGTCATCTCTCAGCTTGTTACTGACCAGCTAAACCAATCATTCAAATGTGTCTTTTTAAATATAAATAAATACAAAAATATCTTTAAAAATGTCTCCTGTTTCAGGTAACAAAGGGAGAGAAGAAAGGCAAGACGTGGCCGTCGAGAAAAGCTCCTTTGAGGGTCAACTCGGACAGGTGATATACAAATACCTTGAGGAAGCACTGATGTAACTACAGTCCTACAACAGGGGTCACGCGCACACACACACATACACACACACACATGCACACATACACACACACACACACTTCCTGCCCCTCCTACATGGCAGCGGTCCACGGTAACGCGGCGGTCCGTAACTAACGCACCGTCAGCGAGGAGCAGTAGGCGCCGGCAGCTCGGTTCTGCCCAGCGCATCTGTTCCCTCCACGACGCGCGTTAGGCTTAAATAGACTGGAAACAATCACTATTTACTGTATAGATCTCACTATTAGTATTCATACTTATACCACTGACTATACTGTATATATCTCACTATTAGTATTCATACTTATACCACTGACTATACTGTATATATCTCACTATAGTGTATTCATATGTATACCACTGACTATACTGTATAATATACAGTATAGTCAGTGGCATACGAGATCTATATGAGATCTATACAGTGTATAGATCTCACTATTAGTATTCATACTTATACCACTGACTATACTGTATATATCTCACTATTACTTATACCACTGACTATACTGTATATATCTCACTATTAGTATTCATATTTATACCACTGACTATACTGTATATATCTCACTATTAGTATTCATACTTATACCACTACTATACTGTATATATCTCACTATTACTTATACCACTGACTATACTGTATACATCTCACTATTAGTATTCATACTTATACCACTGACTATACTGTATATATCTCACTATTAGTATTCATATGTATACCACTGACTATACTGTATATATCTCACTATAGTGTATTCATATGTATACCACTGACTATACTGTATAATATACAGTATAGTCAGTGGTATACGAGATCTATATGAGATCTATACAGTGTATAGATCTCACTATTAGTATTCATATTTATACCACTGACTACATGTATACTGTATATTTATCTTGTCCATAGTTTATTTACTGTATTCATATCATACCTTCTACCTTATTCTTTATAGAACATCTACTACTACTAGATTATTTATTATGTAATTATATATTCCACTTGTACATACTCTGCACCTTACTGCTTTTTGCACTTC
>OMOS01066782.1:0-10955 GCA_900312545.1 Merluccius merluccius | reverse complement strand
TAAGTTTCCCCTGCCCCTGCTGTGCGGTGTAGCTGTCGGTGGCTGTGTGGTCCATCTTGGCTCCATCTTCATCTGAGGGGCCGTGGCGCTGCTGACACGGCCTGCTCTCCTCTAATGCGATTTGCAGCTCATCGAGTCGCTGGGATACGTAGCGTCTTTTGAGCTCCAACAGAATTGTTCCATTACGACAGAGGGCTGGCAGCTCTGCGCCGGCTGACCCCGGCCTCTGCAATGGACAAGGGCAGCGGGCGTGTGATAATGATCCCGGACAGTAGTCGGAACTGAAGGTCTAATGTATTAACACATTTGGTGGGTGGATGGATAATAATGTAATAATAATGTATGAACTCCATTGACTTCACTCGAATATACTTCACTATAAAATCGAGAAACACATGCGCACACACACGCACACACACACACACTTACAGCAGCGTGATCGGGTGAAGTGTGCTGAGTCTCCCAGCGCTGGGTGTGCGTCTGGCCTCTCTTCTGCAGCTGGAGACTCAGCTGTAGGAAAGACTCGTTCATGCGGTCTATTTCCTCCTCTATGGAGGAGACCTGAAGTGCAGTTCATTTAGGAGGCAAAGTATAATCAGTACATGTCATGACAATTCCCCTTTGGAGATGATGTGGAGTCATTATACCCATCAAAATGAGGATGATTAAATAGATGTGGATATTAGTCATGAGAGGTTTACCTGAACAGGGGTACTTTTAGGTGACAAACCTGTAAGATAAGAATTAGTTATGTTACTTTTGTAATGTTATTATGTACAAATGTAGTTTGAATTTCCGTGTTTTATTCACTTCTACTCAATGTATTTAACTATAAACATAACAATAACTATACATAACTTAACATATAACCTTACCCAGGTTTGTTTGCTCAGCTGTTTGTGGTCCACGCTTCAGATCGCCGATGAGTTGCTCTAATTTGAATAACTTGTACTTCTGAAGTCTTGACGTCGGAACAAAAATATGTAAATGTAATTGCACCGCAGTGATTCCTTCTCAACATAGGAAGTGGTCCGTATTGCGTATTAGATGACACGTAACAAACCTGCTAGCCAGGAGATGATCTGTGAATTGCTCCTCATTGGGGAGCCTAATGTTGAGGAAGTCTCCGGGTAGCGTGCCGTGCTGCGACCACCGTGGAGCCTCCGAGTTTTCCGACTGAAAGAACACCAGAGTCGTCTGGGTGTGTGTATTGGGATGAAGATGATGTGCTGCTCTCATCAGATATTCAAATAACATACCTGGTCAAATTTAAAGGAGACTTTGAAGAGCTGAAGGCTCAGCGCTGATATCGCCTGATGAAGGGCCCGCATGAAGATCTGTGGCTGAGATCCTTGAGGGAACGAAAGAAGCATGAAATGAAAATGAACGGCAGCGTTTCTCAAAAGGAAGATGATATGCTTGGGGGCGGGGAAGGTCATTGTTCATTACTACATGTGTGTTTAGTGTGTTTATCTCTGATTCACCTGATGCCACGTAGGCCATGGACTGAAGGATGGTGGCGATGAACTGACCCACGTGCTGAAGCTTGGCCTCTGACAGATAGAGTATCTGATTGCTTGTATCAAAATAAAAGTCCCCCGAGCAATGTGCTAGCAAACCCCCAGTGGAGGAAGCCGAGGAGACAGGAATCGATTTTGCGAGCAGCAAAAGCACAGGTGGGAACAGAGGGCATTTGCCTAGCAACCTCATCACCTGGCAACCAAACAGGAAAATGGCAGAGTGCTGTGGAGGGAGATTGTCTAGGGCGACCGGAATTAGCTGCAGGGGTTGGTCTTCAATAATAGCCTGGTCAATAACAACTAGAATAGAAGAGAAGAGACGAGACGAGAAGAGAAGAGAAATACATTTAGATGTTTTTTTGCATGGACCATTGTTCAGTGTTCATAATTTTTCCATCATGATTAAGTAATTAATTATTAAATGATGGCCAGTCTCTAAATGTCCTTACATTTGTTCAACCTTATTTCTTTTTTTGTCTAAAGTATATGTCCATATGTTCTCAAAATGCTTACCAGGGTCGGCTAAAGTGAGATTCTGTAGAGACTGCTGGATGTCTTGCAGGGTCCTAGACAGAGGAGTAATGGCCACCAGCTTAGACAGGTCCTGGTCACTCAGTGAATGACCTGAAAGAGATGTGATACATCTATTACATACTCTTGGTAAACACTCTAATCCACCTGCTTACAATGATCTGAATCAATCTGCATATAAGGAAAGCCTTACCCGAATCCTGGTGAGGACCTCCAATTTTGGTCATATTCATTGGGGAGGACTGTTAGATATAATTGGCAAGTGCTTAGTTATATCAAATGGATTTAATACAATTAAAATAATTAAAATGCAGCTGTTCTGTTGACTAGGTCCTTACATCCTACCTGTGGATCGCACACGTGTGCATCGCTGGTTTGTCCATATTCATCACACTCAGTGTTGTCTAGGCAGTGTTGCGGTGAGGGCAGATCCGGGTTCTGCCAGCCTTCACCTGTCAGCCGCAGTACGAGAGCTTCCACAGACCCCAGAACAGCTCCCAGCAGGGCCACAGATGCATCGGCTGGATGCAGATTCCCATAGTCCCCAAATGCATGAAAAACAGGAAAAATAAAAGTGAAGAAACTGATTAGATGAGCTAATTTGCGCTAAGTTTTTGTTTTGTATTGTTTTTCTTGGCCTCTTTTATGCTGATTTATTGGAGGGAAAGAGCATAATTGCCCTGGTGTTGTACCTTGTTTTTCCCTCTCCCCCCCCCCATCGGTGCAGAGTTTACTCTTCATGGTGTCAAGGCCCAGCTCCTTCAGAAGACTTAATTTCTTTGTATCCATGTTTTCTAAAAGATTCTGGAGGGAAAATACAACCACACAGGAATCACAAAAAGACAGAACCACTTTAGCTCAACTGTGATTGAATTAACATTTTGAATACCACTTAGAACGTCTCATGCAAATAAGTGCGTCATGTCATTTTAACGGTCTTATAATCGGTGTAATGTCACCTGGAGGGCATCTGCCTGCTGGCAAATGTTCCTGTAGAACTCCTGTGTGTCTTTGCGGTGGCGGGCCAGCTGTGAAGCCAGGTGCAGATTCTGGTCCTCCAGTTTGTCGTACAGGGTTTTAACGTTGAACTCCTCCAAGTCGAACCGCTCTGAGGCACCTCCCGAAAAGCAGGGAAAAGGTCAGCATCTAATCCAATCCAATTTGTGGGAGGAAAGTCAATGTGCTTTTAATGTGATTATAAGTTATAGGTAATATGGTATGCAGCTGCACTACTTGATAACCCACTTTGACCTTGTTTCGTATGGTTATAGAATTTTAAGTTTGCCTTTAACATCGCATTTAACTATTTTGAATATATTTACGGCAAGTAAATAAAGTAACCCTGGACGATAAAAGAGCCTTTGTTTATCTCTTTGTCTTACTCCTTTTTCTTTCCATTCTCAAGACATCCAAGGACGGCGCATGGTATGGATGATAAATATTTAGGCGTTAAATTACAAACCCTGGACGGAGAGTTGCAGATAACCTCAGAAGTCATTAGACTGAGATTGTAGTCATTAATTCCTAAATCATCAATCAACCAGTGAGACCAGGTTATAATCTGCTACCTGGTCATGCCTGGTGGTTTGGTAATGCAAGGTCTAATGGACATTAAACCGGCCCTATGAATAATACATTACATACTAAGCCCGACACATTAATACAGGGCCGCCACTTGAATTGCTTCCAGGGAGCCAGGCGCGGGTTTAAAATCTTGCTTTAAAATTTAACTTTCTCAATAGGCCTGTCAAAAGGGGAAAGCCATGCGAGCACTGTATGACTCAGCAAAGCTTAACGGAAGATAATGTTGACCAGGATTACCAGATGGTTCACTGAAGTGTGGAGCAGCAGACAGGCGCTCCACGCTGGCTTTCGTGCCTCTAACAACAAAGCTTTTTACACACATTTTTACACAGTTTAAATCAGGGCTTTTACCTCCCTTTGAGACAGCAGGTTCTTCAGCCTCTGCCCCCTCTCCTACTCCTCTGCTGCCCAGTCGGTCTCCACAGTTCGGTGGGGTGGCTATGCTGAAAGAGATCCACAGTCAAGCTGATTTTCACTTAGTGAATAAGTCTACCAAAGTTCCAATACTGAAACAAACACAATCTCTTTGCTCACTTCATCACTCTCCCTTTCATTTAACAGTATTCAAGGATATGGTCATTAATTCTCCAGCGTGTATATACAGTATATATAAATATATATCTATCGCAAAATAATTACGTGGAGATTACAGGTCAATTCAGTGTTTACTATGTTTGTGATCATGTTTGTTTGATCGTGTCCTTCTCCCCCTCAACAATATTAAAAACATCTTCATGTTTCTCTCGTTAACGTGTTGTTTTTCTTTTCGTATTGGGAATCTCGACTCTTCTTAGTCTGCTGGGTTGCCAACAACACATACATCTCTGAGCAGGCATTTGTCCAAATGTTGTTGGACAAATGCCTGAGCAGACCTGTATCTAGATCTGGAGCTTACAGACCTGTCTCAATGCGGAAGGTGCTATCTGAGGAGCCTACAGACCTGTATCAATGCAGAAGGTGTTTTCTGAGGAGCCTACAGACCTCTCCATGAGGAAGGTGCTATCTGAGGAGCCTACAGACCTGTCTCCATGAGGAAGGTGCTATCTGAGGAGCCTACAGACCTGTCTCCATGAGGAAGGTGCTATCTGAGGAGTCTACAGACCTGTCTCCATGAGGAAGTTGCTATCTGAGGAGCCTACAGACCTGTCTCCATTTGGACGGTACTCCACGGGACAACAGGGCTCCCCCAGGCTGCGCCACCGTGGCTTGTTCCTCCACTGCAGCATCAGCTTGGCTTTGGTGGGCCTCAGAACCAGCGCGATACTGGTCAGCACCACCACGAGCAGCAGCAGGAGACTCAGGACCGCTGCTCACAACGCGAACAACAAGGATCACATGAGAATCAAGCCATCTTGAGTGCCATAAAGAACGAAGCATTACATCAAGGAAAGGTTTTGGCATTATATCGATCGAGAGACGAGAGCATAATATGCACAAAATGGGCCTTTGATGGCATTGCAACTATCATGAAACTATTAGAAATAGTACAAACATAGCTCTAAACTTGACTTCATAAGGTTAAGGATAAGACGTTAAACCGAGGTCCTGACTCCCTGTGGTCACTAAAGATCCCGTGGCACTCATCGCAAGACTAGGGGTGCTAACCCCGGTGTCCTGGCCAAATTCCCACCCTGGCTCTTGTGCCAACATGGCCCTCTAATCATCCCCTGGTCTCTAATTGGATTGTTTCATTCCTCACCTCTCCACCGTGAGAGCCAGTGTGTGGTGAGCGTTCTGGCGCATAATGGCTGCTGTGCATCACCCAGGTGGGTCCTACACACTGGTAGTGGAGGAGGTATGATTCCCCCCCCACACACACACACTCACTAAGTAAAGCGAGTGCTTTGAAAAAAACACTCTATAAATCCAATGAATTACTACTACTTATTTATTATTGTTTGTGTGCTCTTTGAACGAAGGAAAAGAGCCAAGCGAACGCAACAACACAAACAAACACCCACCGACTATGACTCCCCAGTCGGGCAACAGGTTGAGTCGGTTTTGCTTGACTATCCCAGAGCGGACCAGCTGGGCGGGGGTCTGGGGCTGAAACGTGGCCGCCCTTGGGTCACACTCGGTGCCCGTGTCGCTCACTACCACCACCACACTCCACTCGGGAACCGCAGCGTCCACCAGCACATACTTCCCCGTCTCCAAGAACACATGGGCAAACCTGGTGGGGGTGGACATGGGGGAAACAGAAAGGCTTAGAGGGGCCAACCGTCACGCTTGGCAGTTTTCTAATAAGAGAGCGCCGCTTCGTCTGCGCGTTGTGAAAAATTCATGGTCTGAAACATTAACTCCCATTTCCTACAGCAAAAAAGTTGGACAATTGACAGAATCGGACCAATGAGGAACACAAATCTTGGACCAATCTTTCCCGTGTTTAATCCGCGGAAACTGAATTTTTACGCAACATGCATACGAAGCAGTCCTCTCTTATACTAGAAAGTAGAGCGTGATGGCGCCCCTTTAAACTGACTTCATAATGAATTAAAAATAACGGTGAAGGCAGCATGGGAAGAAAAAGAGCAGAAGGATAGGTAGTGGATGGGGGAGGAGGGGAGCGGGGGTGAAGGAGTGTTGTGGTAGATATCAGTCATGCTAATGAACCGATATCTAAGAGGTGTTAAACAACCTAAAGCTCGGGCTGGGAGATAAATCACTAGTCGCGTCAATTATCTTTGAGCAATAATGTATCATCATGGAATCACTCTTACACTCATACCCAGTATGCAGTTTCAATAAAAAATGATGAGCCAATCTGCCGCCCCCCCCGCCCCCACCGAAATGTCTCCCAAAGTGAGATTTAGCTGTTTGAAATACTAGAGGGAAGCTTTGCTGTTTCAACCTAAATTGCCGTATACTTCAACAAAACGATCCCCACTTGGATCCTTTCAGATAGAACTTTTAATTAACATGGTGCATGGTGGGACAAACTCACACACACAAATATATATATATACATACACACACACTGAATATAGATTGCATTTAAATTCCCTAGGATCCTCAAGGATAATGCAGTCTTCCATATGGCCTAGTTGTACTCAGGCCTGCAGTGTGAATTGAGCAATGGCACCTTGTGGAGTTGAAGTGTGTCTGCTTCACGAGGACCTGGAGACGCCGGAAGGCCCCAAAGTCCCAGTCGGGGTTGCTGTTGAACAGGTGGTCTTTGTGATACACCGGGAAGTGGCTGAGACTGCGGTCTTGCGGTGGGAATACATGATTGACAGTATTATTGTCTTCTACATACTGCCATGGACCCTAATTTCCACAGTCTACCTGGAGGCAACCCTGAGCAAGAAGCCTATTCCCTACCTGCTTATGAAAACAATTCACTAGAAGTCACTTTGGATAAAAGTTCATCAGCTAAGGACTGAATAGTAATATACAGTTATATACGGTATGCTGTGTAACAAAATGCTGTGTACATCCCACTGTTTGGCCCTCAGGTCTTGACTAGGGTTAAAGGGGCTGGAGATAAGATTTAGGAGCTATTATTTGCACGTAATTTGTCACAGATGGCAGCTGTTAGTGAGTGAAATGAGCTGTGACAATATCTGTTTCATTTTGACTGCACCTGCCTCTGTAGGAGACCATTTAGATTTTAGAAAGCTCCCGGCTCATCATTGACCAATCAGGGCATCTGTTCCCTGATTGGTTCAGTGAATCCATCCTTCCTGTCAATCACATTCGCACACAGCGATATCATCTCAATGGCGGAAAAATGTAGGGAGGAAGGGAGCAGAGAGGAAGGGTGCGTTTATTCTGGGTTGTTTATTTTCAAAATCTTGCTGCTCATTTACGTTCTCTCTCTTTACAACCCCTCAAACCTACAACATCTTTAAGGATGTGTGAGGTTAGTTCGCTACCAGTGTGGTTGATGGTGAGCTGGAACACAATCATGTCCCCAGGGGACAGACAGGCAATGGGATTCGGGATTCGTGGAAGAAGCGCGTGACCTTCACTCCCTTTGGTTTCAGTGGCTCGCTTGCTCCTATCCTTGTTGTCAAGGCGGTTCCCCGGATCTGATCGGGTGGACAAGGAAAGCAATCAGCATGTTTGCATGCACTCCTTAGGCTGAATAATGAGATGTCGGTCATTGCATGACCCTAATAATGTAAGGTTTTTACATACTGATAAAAAATGCTGTATTGTTGCTTGGACATAGACATATCACATGAGACATAGCATGTTACGGTCAAGTCACCTGACAGAAATTGACTAATAAGTGTTCTGTCTGTGAAGATCCATCCGAACACGCCATCAGGGCCAAACTGGACTACATGGACCTTCCCAATGTTCTTCAAATGGACATCGGGTCCCAAAATATCTATTCCATTCTGTAAGAGAAATAGTTATTATTATTAGTATTCATGTTGTATGAGGTTTCATTACACAAACATGGACTATTTATTTCAAGGTCCAATAAACAGTGCCTGGCATATAATTAGCTTTTCCTAGAAGTTTCCTCAGACTGCATTTGCAATAAAGGGCTTTTCAAATAAACTTCACAAAATTTGACTTGCATAGATGTGTATGCAAATGTGAATCCTAAAAGCTAATACTCATTGTCATTGAAATGTCACTGTAAAATGCTTGAATTAATAGACAATTATTACTTGCTATCTAGAAACATTGAAAAGCCATCTCTCAGCATGGTAATTCTCCAAATTGAATTTCTTACAGAGTGGTAAACTTCGATCACAGTAACAACCAGCCAGGCCATCTGTTGTGTGTATATATATATATATATATATATATATATATAATGACAGTGACAGAACTGTGCTGGTTTTGAGGATATTTTCATGGAGTCGAGTTTTCCCTTCTTTCTTTCTTTCTTTACTCCTTTCTTTCTTTCTTTAGATATGAAACAGCATCTTATATACCTCTGCATTACATCATATTCCCTTTAGCCATTAAATAAAGCTCTTGTTAACCAATTACGCACTTTACATAACATGGAAATGGAAATCTCCTAATGAGGCAGCTGCACCATTTTTATGAGGCCTAAAAAATAAAATAATAATAAATAAAATAAAATAAAACCAGCAACCGCAACCCCAGCAACAGCCACTTTTCCACAGTTTACAGGGGCAAGTCACTGGGGGGAGATGAGATAAGTCTCCCCAAGCGATTGGAGGGAATCCGAGTTTGATTTTGCGCAGTGGTGCCTAGCACTTAGCTTAGTACTTAAAATTGACACTGTGACGTCATTAATTGAGCTATCGACACCAAACTTGGCACACTTCGTAATTGTCCTTTATGTGCATAGCTAGTTTCAAAGCTGTGGCACCTTCTGAAGTGCAATTGTGATTGATTGAAACTGTCCAATCATTTACAAAATTTGATTTCAGAATACATTTTAATTAATTGTTTTAACCCATGAATAACTTTTAATACGTTTAAATTTGGCCACAAATTATAATTATATAGCGGTAATTGTACCAAACTTTTTGGAGACCTGCTTACCGTTGGACAATTGACCTGCTTAAAATTACATATTCGACAAATTTGAAAACTTTTGAGCAATCAAGGGCTGAGCTAAATGCGTTACCACTCAAACATAATAAGAATCTCTAGAATAACAATAGGTATCCACAGTTTTACTGTGGATACCGAATATAAACTTTCCTAGACCTTACGTCAGCCAATCACCCTGTCCGTTTCAGCAGTCTGACAAGTCCCTGAGCCGTAGCTGACGCAACGCCAAAAAAAAGTATTTCTGTTCATGTTGTATCTGATGATACCAGACCTTGCTAATCCTCAGCTACATCCGCACACACAACCACTGGCTAAGCTGAGTTGTTTAAATACTACAACAACAACAAAATATACTCTATTTACTTTCTACTTGTCCTCGCTTACCCGGACCCACAGCCTCCTGTCCATCTGCTTTAGGCTGAGAATGAGCTGTCCATCAGCGGAGAGCTGGGCAGAGAGCTGAGGCAGTCTGGATAGGCAGGAAGAGTTGCACAGCTCCTCTGAGGACACGTACCGCTCACACTGACAGCTGGGAAGGGAAGAGGACACCCAGACGGCGAACATCTTTTTAACCACTTAAAACACATCAGCACTGATTGCGCTCTAGATCGAGCAATGATTGAGTGATTTATGTGTGTAATTCATAACGTAGGCTCACATGCCCATCTCTACGTCCACGGTCCCGCCGAGAGGTCCACAGGTGACGTTGCAGGAGTACAGGGAGGGAGAGACGCATTCGCGGGACACCGCCAGGCGCACCTGTCCCGCAGCGCAGCGCGTGTTCACCTGTAAATACATTTCAAAAGGACCTCCTAACTAGCTCTGCTGTGACAGCACAACGCAAGTCATTCAATGCAACGCTTGACTGAAACACACCGTCTGTATGCAACTCTCTACAGGGGGCCGATTTTACTTGAAGGTTCGTTTGTATTCGTACATGACACCGACATAAAGTGTGCTAAATGGTTTTCCTTCCAATGGGCCTTACTTGCCTACCGGCCATCTTGGTTTTAAATGCTATGGTTCAATTTCGCATTCAATTCCCCCACCCAGCTAGCGTTTACAACCAAGATGGCCACAAGGTGAATACATAAGGCCCATAAGTTATGTTACTTATGAAGAGTCACTGCGGAGTAAAACTCAGGAGTTGTTTTTGTATTATGATGCCAAGGAAGCTACTCAGCCAGAAGGTAAATTCATTCATTCAGTCTACTTTGTGAAATGGCTCACCTCAGGCTGGCAGTCCAGCTGACTGTCTGCACTGGAGCTTTTAAAGTCCAGCTCATTGTAGAAGATAAAGCCGATCCGACACAGACAGGACCCGTCTGAGTGCTGGAACGCACGGTTCTTACCAGTGCACGTGCACGAGGACGAACCTGGGATTTAAACATGTATATTTTGGAACATATTCGTGTATAATTTGATAGGCTGCCGCAGCAATGCGTAGTGAAAAGACGATTTAATATGCGAATGGTTGAATTACCGAACACCTTTCCCAGGGAAAATACAGTGGACATGCTAAATGGCAAATTTAGACACCGTAATAAAACAAGGGAGAGATAATTATAGCCCAAAATTAATTTAACTCATTTAACATATTGGCATAGAAATACATCACACAGTAATCAATATAAACAAAATAAACAAACGCGCACGTACACACGCACGCACGCACGCACACACACACACGCACAGCACTTTCTTCAAGTTCTTCAAATAAAACACAGTGTCCTTTCCCATAAACCCATTAATAAATCAATAGAGATAAGGATCTTTTTTTTCCTTTTTCGTTTGCACCTAAAAGGACAGTTCCAAGAGGGTTATTTATTA
>OMOS01066759.1:0-10831 GCA_900312545.1 Merluccius merluccius | reverse complement strand
CACCCCCCCCCCCCCGCTCAACAATCGCGGGGGCCCAACCATATTCTCTGTCCCGGGGGCAATCATAAGGTTGCTACGCCACTGCCCAGAGCCATATCATCTTGGATTTGCATCTTCAGGCCAATTATTTTAGAGCAATGGCGGAGCATGGAGACACTCAATAGTTCCAAACATTGAGACTAATAGCAGCAGCCCCGTATAGGAGCGGCTGCTTTTCAGAGGTAAGTAATAGCAGCAGCACTTTTGATTAAGTTTAGGTTTGACTAGCTAATGTACAGAAACCATAGACATATATACATAGACGCCTCATGACGTGCTGGAACGTAACCCAGCGTCGCCGCCCTATTGGTTGGGTCTCCTCACTCTAGTCTAGCATAGGAGTCAACGGGAGAGCAAGCTATGCCAGTATTGTGTGCAGCTTACGGCGCAGTATTGACACCAGATCGCGTGGGATTACCTTTAACAAGTAAGATTGAACAATAATTCTTATTATTTAAAAAAAATAATAATAACTAGTGGTCTTCCAAGTGTGCGACATGAACGTGACGCATAGAATATATAATTTTTCACCAACCCCGACAACTTTGGCAAATAAAAACAGTCAAATGTCTACGTTGAGATGGTCAAAATCGCCGGCAAAGTCCTGAAAAATAATAATAATAAACAGAGCAATTTCAATAGGGACCTTCCAGTTTCACTGGCTCGGTCCCTAATAATTAATTCGTCCTGTATCATAAATAAATCTCTGCCATTTGTAACAAACCAAACCGTGTGAAAATCCGGTAAAAATTTGGGGAGTTATGCTTATTATTGTAGTTGGGGATACACCTTCCGCAGTAGAAATAAATGCACTGGGGGCGCACTGGGGACCCATCCAAGATGGCGGCCGCGCTGATACGTCAGCTCCAACAGGTAGCGTCAGTCTATGAGGCGTCTATGTATATATGTCTATGAAACCAACTATCAACACACACACTCGAGGAGGAGCCACTGTCATGGCAGCTTGAACACCAGCTCAGCAACTACCATCTGCTCTCCCGAGCCCCCTCCACAGCTCCCCCCTGCGGCTGATGCACCACGCCCCCCCACACTTACTTTAAAACATTTTTTAACAATAAAACAGTCGATCAAATAATAAAATACAATGAAATAAAGCACTTAATTAAACTAGTTAGGTTACTACCCCTATACCTTATACCCTAATCTCCCTAGGTTTTCAGTCTTCATACTTATGTATTGATATAGATTTTCTCAGATACAGATTTTAGTTTAGAATTTGACCATAAGTGCAGACGGTAACTTTGCCGTAGGTCTTTCTCAGGTTTTTTATAGGGCCTATAAGGACCTATGATTATTTTATGTTATTGTTTTCTTGTTTCTTTTACTACTTGTTTTTCCAGGTTCAAGAAATGCGCTATATAAATTCAATTCATCATTATAATTATTGTTATCATTAAAGGAGCAGACAGGCAGTGGATGTGAGAGAGCTCTACCAGGGATGTGTTTTAGTAGTCAGTGACAAGTCTGTAAAAAATACAAAAAAAAAAATAGTGCTTATGGACAACTTTGTAATGGAAACAAAACTCCCTGTGTTTGTGTTTGATTGTTTGCATCGCAGGCTGTATTCGTCAGTTGATCATCCAGAACGAGGAGGTGATCTTCAAAGATCTCGACCGCAGCTCCACCGGTGTCACCAACTGTCCCACCTGCAAAGACCAGCCCTGCCAGGTCAGTGAGCAGGAGAGATGTGGACATTGAACTTTACTAACTATACTGTTTATAGTTAGTGGCGGGGTGTTACCTGGCAGGGTGTGGGTCGCCTGTCCAAATGTGCAACCAATGAAACGGCTGCCTCTATGATCTCTAAACTACAATTAGATATGATGACCAGACATTGTGAACCAACCAACCACAACACAGCACACAGCACACTCACAAGATGCTGTGTGAGGGAGACATTCTGGACCGCTGAAATTAATGTGTATCAATGTGTTTTGTGTTTGTGTGTGTGTGTGTGTGTGTTCAGAATGGGGGCCGTTGCGCAGTTTCAGAGACTAGCTTGTACAAATGCGGCTGTCCCGAAGGATTTACTGGCAGCAACTGCCAGCACCACTCTGCACTGCATTGCCACATAGGTAAGTCTTGACATTCCTTGCATTCCTTCTTCATGTTACACATATGCATATCAAACAGACTTGTTACAACCGTCATTATAAATTCTAACTACAGTATATCATTGTATATATCAATCATCATCCTCATCATCATACATTATTTCTATATGGTTGTAGTGACTATCTCTAGGTAAATAAATGATCAAGTTTTTGCTGACATGCAATAAAGTTTTTTAGCTAACTGGGCTAAATTATGGGTGGAAAGTTACGTTGATGTTTGTCCGATGCTTGATGTAAGATATTGTAGAGTACATGTGAAATTGTCTTTGGGTTTGTTCCCCACACCATGTGACCTCACGTCACCATGTGACCTCACGTCACCATGTGACCTCACGTCACCCAAACATCATCTGAGACATATTCCATTGTAGTGCCACCCACTAATTACAACAACACACACGCCTGTGTACCACCGAATGGCTCCTCGATGGTGCATGGGGATGCCGTACAGAGTGACGACACACACACACAGCACATTATCATCCCAGTATAAATATAACATTGTAGATACGTCCCCAATGTTGCATGTTTATTTACGGTTGGTCTCTTCTTGTTTGACATGACTTCAAAAAGACGCGTGCGGTCCTGATGCCACCTGCATCAACCGGCCCAACGGCCTGGGCTACGACTGCCGCTGCCACCTGGGCAAGTCAGGGAACAAATGCATGGGAGGTAAGACGATGATCTGTTCCAAAGGTCCCTTCCCAGGGGTCCTCCACAACAGGTGCAGGCTGTCATCATGGCTTTCCATGTTGACCTGCTAGCTACTGTCAATCTGGCGGCACATTCTGCACTATTGGCTCCTGTATAGGCCAATCAATATCCGAGACAAGTTCCTCCCTAGCCTTGTGTTTTTACCGGAAATACGTAAATATGTGGAATCAAATAGCACTTTGACTTCCGTTTCGCGGGGCCTTTCATTTCTGCAATAATCAGGACTGATAAAAAAAAGGAAAACCCAAAGACTAAGAATGATATTTCCCTGTGTGCAGGTGAGTTGGTGACCACGCCCATGTTTGACGGCGAGGCGTCCTACATCGCCTACCCTCCACTGACCAACATCCACGACGACCTGCGGGTGGAGCTGGAGTTCAAACCGCTAGAGCGAGACGGCCTCATGTTCTTCTGCGGGGGGGAGAAGATTAAGGTGGAGGACTTTGTAGCGGTGTCCATGGTGGACGGACATGTGGAGTTCAGATATGAACTGGGCACAGGTAGGAAAAAAAACAAATAGACAAAGACGCATGCACACAAACACACAGACACACGTGTACACACACACACACACACACAAATAATCAAGGTTGCCATCTGTGTGTGTTTAAAGAGGAAACATCAAAACCAAGTTTGCTGCTGCACCCAAGCCTTGGATACAGCAGAAAGCTTATTTCGCTGTATAATAATTTCATTGCAATTAGGGAGAACTTTTATAACAACTTGAATCATCAAAAGGACACGTTAAAAAAAAGTATATTTATTATTATTATTATTAATGACCCTTACACTCACTTACCCTGCAAAGACATAAAATACCAGAGTAATAAAAACAAGCAAAAATATCAACGGCCAAAAGTCCCATTCAAACATTCATTGCCAAGCTGTCAACATCAGGATTTTAAAATAAGGGAAATTCGCAGCGCCCCACCCCGGGCCGTCCCACCTCCCCTACCACTGTCCACGTACTCCTTACATGTAGACAAGGGTACATACATGGAATCTTAAAATCACCACTTTGCAACCACTAAAATATCAGTGCAACAAAGATTGGGTTAACTAATTCCTACATTAAGAACGTGAGTACAATTAGGTGGTTATTAAATGGTTTACGTTCTTATAAACCTTTTATAAGAAAGGTAAAAGATACGGTAGATTCACAGGAAAATATAAAAATGGGAGGACAGCGGGAGAGACGGGTAAAACGTGGGAGAATCCCAGGAAAAACAGGAGGGTTGACAGGTATGAGTCATGGTAACTAAGGACGTGGTCTTTGTCTCTGCCTTGCCAGGCCAGGCCATCCTCCGCAGTCCGGAGCCGGTCTCCCTGGGCCAGTGGCACCGGGTGGTGGCCGAGCGCAACATGAAGGAGGGCCACCTGCGGTTGGACCAGGGCTCCATGGAGAAGAAGACGTCCCCAGGCAGGTCCCAGGGTCTGAACATCCACACGCCCATGTACCTGGGAGGGGTGCGTGACATGGACATCCTGCCCAAGCCCGCCAACATCAGCGAACTGTTCAAGGGATGTATTGGAGAGGTGGGAGACGGGACTGTTGCTCTTTTATGTTTTTTTGTTTTTTTTAATATCCATGGCTCCATTGTTTGCGTCGTAAACACTTTTCCGTCTATCTATTGTTTCATTCATGATAATACTGTTGCGTTGTTGTTGTGACACCACAAATAAGGGAGTTTATGTTCATTCCACAAAATAGTAATTCTGATCAGAGGTTAACCATCTAACTCACAACCTTCATGACTATTCACACAAGCAACTTACTGAATCCATTGCACAGGAAACATAAGACGTAACATTTGGATGCAGAAAGTCCAGGGCAGTCGTAGAAATTAAAAGATACATTAAAAAGGAAGATTCAACATTTAAATAAGAGTTAAAAAAAGAGTAGTAGCAATATCAATATAAATACCAACATTTTTTTTTTTACATTACAGACAGTTGAGGGAAAGGTGAAGATCGTATAGATCCTATGTTTTCCTTTTCAAACCTGTCCAACTCAACCGTTCTGCATTCATCCTCCCCCTCACTAAGGTCTCCATCAACAACAAGAAGGTGGACCTGTCGTACAGCTTCACCGAGAGCCGGGGCGTCCGTAAGTGTGTGGACGACAGCCCTTGCGACAGCCGGCCCTGCCTTCACGGAGGCCACTGCATGCCCAACGCAGAATACGAGTACCAGTGCCTCTGCAAGGACGGCTTCGAAGGTGGGTACTGAGTTGCATGATCCAAGAGCTTTTTGTGGTCTTGATTGTATGTTCAGCCACTTCAGATGAATGTCCCAGCGCACAGGGAGTAGACTTATCTATTATCCACTAGTTTAGTCTGCTACCCTGCCACATAAAAGGAGCAGACCCTTGATGAGTGTTATGAGCGACACTGTGTTTGTCCTACAATGGCGCCTCTGTAAAATTGCTTTCTGCCTAGAATAGGTCAGCAGCCTCAAGAGGTTTGGCTCAATTTATTGGCATGGTGTATGTATAATATTAGCCATCATGGCAAACATATACACACACAGAAATCTACATTACAGTCAACAATGAGCACACATGGTGTTCATTCCACAAACTAATTTGTATCATTAGTAAGTATATGTATATTTATTTTAACATGTTAACTTGATCAATATTGCCTTCACATCCTTCCTTCCAAATAAACAATAAAAGTCTATTTTCTTTAAGGGACAAAAAACATCAATAAGGCCCGTGTTAACGCCATACAATATGCCGTATCCCATGTTTTCTGCCTGAGCTTGACCTCTGACCCCTGCAGGAGAGCACTGTGAGGTGGTGAAGGAGATGTGCCAGAACAGCCTCCAGTGCCACAACGGAGGGAGCTGCGTGGCGGGCCAGTGTGTTTGCACGGCAGGACACACGGGCCTCAACTGTGAGGAAGGTGAGTGATGAGACCAGCGCTCCTGCATGCATGAAGCTGTAGAACCTATAGAATGTAGATGTAGAATGTAGACTAGAAACATGGAACGTAAAGCTTGATCGGATTTGATCAAGCTTTGCTGGAAAATACAGCAAACAAAACCCATAAATGTATATTTTTTCGATAAGTCGTTGCTTCAGGATACCCGTTTTACCCATAATTAGATATTTTTTTTGTTGTTGTTGTTCTTAGTTAGCACAGCCTCAGCACAGTTCCTCTTCCACCATCAGACAGTTCACTGTGTTTAGTGGGAGCATAAGTGCATAGCGGCGGGTGGGCCCCCTGTTTTGGTTTCTCATTGAGTGCTGTCTCACCCGTTCACTTCCATGGCTAACATATCCCGCGCACACAGGCCAGCTATCCAGCCACTCTGAGGCCCCCTGGAATTTGGAGGGTAACGGGGTGAATGGTACAGTACCTGAATATCCGATCTGCCTGAAACTACCGTGACTAACAGGGGGCCCCTTCAAACCCTTGAGAGGGGCCCCATGTCCCTTCCAGTCTCGAGCCGACTTGTCTGTCTGTCTGACACACACACACACACACACACACACACACCCAACACACACACGCACACACATGCACACACATACACACACACGCACACTTTTGTCTGAATGAAAGGGTCTGATAACTGTGTCTGTCGTCCGTTTTGGCCTTTTTATGGTGGGAAATTCAGCATTCTGCGACATCGTAGTGATATCGTTGGAACGTCAGTTCATTTGTGTGCTGTCAGTTATCGGACCATGTGACACTCTCCCCGTGCGCCGCATCGACTACTCACCGCAACAACATCAAACCATGTCTTCGTGCTTCTTCACGACTGCTCGACCTCAAGAACAAGCTCTAAAAAAAAGGAACCACTGTTTGTTTTTTTTAATGGTTGTTTTTTTGGTCAGCAGCTGTCTATGTCCATACGCTGCGCGCCAGGTCCGTCGTCACTAACCTCTGAAAGTTATGTCAATGTTGTTTGGGTCAATATGCACAAGTCAATACATGGTATAGATGATGATGCATGGAGCCATAGACTCTTGGGGAGTTTGTATGGTGAGTGATTGTGCAGCAGGGGTAATTAGTCCATGTCTGGCTGGGTATGTGAGGGAGGAATAGTCTGTCACTTGACTAGAATAACACCAACAGTCAGCAGTCCAGTGTGAGAGGTAAGTTTAGGGGACAATTTACTGGATTTAGTAAACATTCACGGATATGGACTCACATACCACATTTAATGATTGATTGCACCTTTATTTTCTAAGTCTATGAAAGACTACAAAAAAGTATTCTTTAACCTGGGTATTTCCAATTCCTTCCCCACTAGAGGGCGCCCTACTCTAAGCACACAGGCACGTACATGAGCACAAGTTTACATCACAAAAAATTACAAGGATTGTAACATTTCCAAATGTTCCTTTTCTTTCTCTTTAGACTCACCCTATCAGTATGCAGCACATTTCCACAACGATGGATACATTGCCCTCCCCAAGCTGATCTTCCCCAGAAGGTAAATCGATTAAAGGCTTGATTAAAGGCTGTGAATTTGACCGAGACACTTGAACAGATTTTACTCCTCGTCATTTGTGTTGCAGTGCCCAGGACACACCAGAAACCATTGAGCTGGAGATCCTCACTACCGCCTCGGAGGGCCTGGTTCTCTGGCAGGGGGTGGTAGGTCCCTACACTTTAGACCCGACCCTAGAGACCATGATCCCCTCATCCAGACCATTCATCGTTCTCTCTCATCTCACCCTAATCACCTGCTCTCTATACCCACTTAACTCTTTACATTTCCTCTCTCTCTCCGTATCCCAAACACCTTGTTCCTCATTTCTCATCTTCCTGTGTAAAAAAACAAAGCACTGTTAACAAACAATATTTAACGACATTTACTCACAGTACCTGATTTTATAATAAACATTTAACATTAGCCTTTTCTTCTGAATGGCTGTAAAAAAAAAACATCTGTCATGGCATTGAATGCTTAATCATATTTAATAATTTGTTCACAAATCATAATTTGCGGCTGCGTCTGACACAACTACTGCATGTTGCCTGTCATTAGCTATGCTATGCTAACTCACCCCATCCATTTTCCTCAGGAGACCAATGGCACACGCCATTTACGCAAGGTGCATGCTAACAAAAAGGTATCAACTCATACACAGAAAAAAAAACACCTGTTCGGAATCCATTGAAAAGCAGGCAAAACAGTGGTTCTCAACCTTTTTCATGCTGTCCAAACAATAGTCATTTGGAAACAATTTTCATTCATTCATTCATTCATTCCGCATCTTGCTCAAGGATACATTTTTGGTAGGCTGGGGATCAAATCCAGAACCTTGATCTTGCTTTCCTGCTCAGTTCCTGGCCCAGACAACATTGATATTTAGTCAGATCAGAGCTGCTTTCGCTTAAAATCATTTAATTTAGCTAATGTTATTCAATTACGAAAACATATGCTATGTTGGGCAATTAGTTTATTTTAGCAGTAGCTGTTTTTTTCTCCACTAATTGAAGGACCCCCTGGCAACGGATAGAACCACTCTAGTCCGTCCCATTTTTGTGTTACCCCTCTGTTGATGAACCTGATCACACTGATCCCATAATGAGACACTGGAGTCCGTTGTCAACAGAATCGTCACTTTGCATGACAAAAGACTCGATGCACAAATCCGCCATTTTTAAATATCCCATCGATTGCGACGGAGACTATCGGTATAAACACCCCACGATGAAGCCATATAATTTTTTGTTATATTTAATTTAATTTCCTCGTCTGCACTCTGTAGAATTTCCCGAACTCTTGTTTATTGCAGCAGTATTTCGCCCTGCTGCCTCCAGCCTTTTATTAAACAAAGCTTGTTTTCTCCTTACAGAGAAGAAAAAAACATTTGATGTTCTCCATTGTGTTTTTGTGTTCCTGTGTTTACCCTGTCACATTGAATATGATGTCACGATAGTTACGTGGCTATGAACCCCTCCTACATAGGGTAGCTGTTTGCGGTTTAAATGCAAAACAGATCTAGGTACAGGTTGGCATGGTTAGGTAACGGTTTCAAGGTTACTATACCGAAAGTGTTTGGTGGAAACGAGGCTTAAGTGGCCCCTAGTGGAGCCTGACCTCCTGTTGAGAACCACTGTTTGAGAATGTAATGGTTGCACTGCTCCACAGCTATGAATGGTTTTCACCATTTGCAGCCTGAAAGATACTTTTGGTCACACTATACACTAAGGCGGTTTATGATATTAAGCTAGTTTGTAGTTTTACAAGCAGTTTGTAGTTTTACTATACTTAAATAAGACAGATAAGACAACACCACATTTGTAATACTTTTCTTTAAAAAAACATATATGGAATTCATTTTGTTAAATAAACCTTTTGTGTTCCAGGAACTGGGCGATAAGGGAAAGGGCAAGGACTTCATAAGCCTTGGGCTGCAGAACGGACACCTTGTTTTCAGGTAATGTGTGTATATAGTCATGGGTCTGTTTATTCTCGCTCATTGTCAGTATTACAGCTCATATTACAGTGGACTGATGTTCTATTTGTTCAATCCAGTTACCAGCTGGGCAGTGGAGAGGCAGAGATCAAATCGTGGGAGCCAATCAATGATGGCCAATGGCACAAGGTCACAGCAGTCAGGTAAAGTACAATTAGATGCTACTTATGTTTGTATGTAAACTTTACGAACATATCTCTTTCTTGTAAACAAAAAAAACTAATTTTAGTTATGCTACATATGTTGTTTTCTTCAACATAAAATATTTTTTTTCCCCTTGCAGAACCGGAAAGGAGGGCTACATCCAGATAGATGGTGGAGACATGCGACGTGGACAATCAAAGGGCAAAAGTCTCATGGTCAACACTAAAGGCAGCATATATCTGGGTGAGAAGATGTAGTGACATCATCATTAGGACATACACCTGGAGAGAGGATATAGTGACATCATGATTAGGTCGTTTACCTGGGTGAGAAGATGTAGTGACATCATTAGGAGGACATATACCTGGGTGAGAGGATGTAGTGACATCATCATTATGACACCTGGGTGAGAGGATGTAGTGACATCATCATTAGGACATATACCTGGGTGAGAGGATGTAGTGACATCATCATTAGGTCATCTACCTGGGTGAAAAGGTGTAGTGACATCATTAGGATATATACCTGGGTGAGCGGATTTAATGACATCGTCATTAGGACAGTATGAAGTCTCAGGTCAGACCTGGTAACAGTACCTGTTACCTTTGTTCATTTTCAGCAGAAAAGACAAGGCTCTGATGGCCACACATATAATATAACTGAGATATCATGATAGTATTGCAGTACTCGGGCCATTGGAGCCCATAAAGGACTCATTTGGTTAGGAAATAGTCCCCTTGACCTTGTCTGACATACGTATGCGGTGATCACAATGTACTCTTCTAGTCAAGGTCTAGTCAGGTAGAAACAAAAGCAAACCATAAGACGTGCCTGTGTAAAGACATGCCTGTGTAAAGACGTGCCTGTCTAAAGACGTGCCTGAAACGTTACCTTGTCATTAGTATTATGAAGATAGGCAAACTTGTTGTGTATGTCTGTTGCATGCAAAAGCTTTGGTTCAGCACTGCAAGCTCTTATTGAAATAAGATGGCGATAGCAAACAATACCCAATGGAATTTCCTTGGTGATGTTTTTGTAGCAATGCTCCTCATGCAGTTTCTACAGTAAGCATTAAGCACGAACATCATCTTTAACAATAAGCAGTATATATTTTATTATTCATTATTCAATGTATTTATTTGTTTTATGCGTGTTCAACCCAACATTTACTTAGTGCAGCACTGGAGCTGTAGATTAAGTAGATAATAATAATTATAATGTAATAATAATAATAATAATAATAATACATATTCATAATCTTTTGACTTTGTGATGAAACAACCAAGCTGATGGGTGCCTGTGTGTGTGTGGTCCTCTGACAGGGGGCGCCCCGGACATGGTGGGGATGACGGGCGGG
>OMOS01066720.1:0-10415 GCA_900312545.1 Merluccius merluccius | reverse complement strand
AAACACTCACTGAATGATGTGCCATTCTGTAATATTCACTTGCTTTTGGTCTCCTTTCTGCCCTCTACCTGATCCATTGCAAGTTGTAACTCAAAAATTAAGAAAATAAGTAACACTTCCCATATAATGATGTAATATGCAAGCTGATCTCAAAATGGTTATTTTCAATTGCAGTTCCAGGTTGCATATTACTAAACGCATATTACCAAACCTTTTGGCTTCCTGGTTTGGTCTGTTGTTTACAGATGTTTACTTAACATGGTGTTGCTCATACACTAAGCTTATACATTACAGAGAGACTCATTGTGGCCTAATCGATGCATCTTTACACATACTACCTTCAGTAGTTAGTAATCCCTAGAGTAGTTCTAGGGATTATTATTATTATTATTATTATTATTATTATTATTATTATTATTATTATTATTATTATTATTATTATTGTTGTTGTTCTTGTTCTTGTTGACTAACAGAGGAGTGACCTCCTCTGCCCCCTGCTGGAGGGAGGGCTGCTGTGCCTTTCATACATTTTAATGTTATTTAAGTTCTGTGGGGATATCTGCAAGAAAAGTAACAACACAGTGGTCATTGTATATTTAGGATGACTTACCCTCTCTCCACTCCCCTAAGTATCTTATTGAGTCAATGTGAATTTCTATTTGAGCTCTATTATATTATAAAGAACGTTACTTGATTCTATTATAATTCTAGGAAGTTCTGGGGGCATCTGTGAGAAGAGCAAGCTGTACTCGGATGGGAAGTGGAAATCCCTGAACACAGGCATCATCACTGTCCAGAACTACGCTTCCCACGTGCCCCCCAAAGTCTCCCACATCACCTTCGCCCACGAGGTCGGCCACAACTTTGGCTCTCCCGTAAGTGCTTTACGACCAATTGACCAAACGTCCAGTGCCACATGCCCCGTTTGTTCATGTCACTTAAAAAAACAACCAAAGTCTCTTCGGTCAATCTGATGATAGAAACATCATTGTTTTGGGGGGTTTTCCTTTCAGCATGACTCCGGGATAGAATGCACGCCAGGGGAGTCAAAGAATCCGTCGCAGAAGGAGCAGGGGAACTACATTATGTATGCCAGGGCCACGTCAGGAGACAAGCTCAGCAACAACAAGTTCTCCAGCTGCAGCATCCGCAACATCAGCAGGGTGCTGGAGAAGAAGAGGGGAGACTGCTTTGTTGGTATGTGTGTGTGTGTGTGTGTTTGGCAGGAATGTGTATTTTGGGTGTGTGTGCGTGCGTGTCATGCCAAGTGCATGAGAGATGGTGTGTTGTGTTCGTAAGAATAGTGTGGGTCACCCTGCTCTTGTGTTCTGCATGTATAGAGTCTGGCCAGCCCATCTGTGGCAACGGACTAGTGGAGGAAGGGGAGCAATGTGACTGTGGCTACAACGATCAGTGTAACGACAAGTGCTGCTACGACGCCAACCAGGACCAAGACAAAAAGTGCAAGCTGAAGCCCGGAAGCCTGTGCAGGTGCGTAGCATCCACCATTAAGTTTTGTATTTTTTTTAAAAATTTGAACCTAAATGCCTGAAAAGTGCTGGAATGGGCAATGATTCAATATTATCGTTTATTGTCTTTGAATGGTATTCTATCATCATTAATTGAAGATAACGACTTATTGTGATACTCAGTTTTATAGTATAAATTAATAATGATGAGGAGATATGCCCTTAAAATGATCAAATATGAGGTTTGAAACTTCAGTGAGAAAGTAGTCTGATACCATGCTTGAAGTTTCCATACACTTCTGCAATCTGACCATCAGTCAGATTGCTGAGAATGGTATTTTGAATTCATAAGCATATCGTAATATTTATCGCTGTTGTGTAGAACTCCCCATAATGGTGACAATACATTTTTCCATATCGCCCCAGCCCTACGGATTGAGTGGTTGTTGTGTTTTTTGTTCCCTGCAGCCCCAGCCAGGGCCCGTGCTGCTCAGCACAGTGCACCCATGAGGGCAGCAGTAAGGTGTGCAGGCCGGATTCTGAGTGTGCGTTAGAAGGGAAGTGTAACGGCGCGTCTCCGCTGTGCCCTGCCTCCGAACCCAAGGCCAACTTCACTACCTGCCACAGCGACACCCAAGTCTGCCTCAATGGAGTACGTTGTGTGTCCACCATCATCTGCTCTGTCGTCTCATTTGCAATGCATGGTTGCTGTAAAAGAAAACCAAACCCTGAAACAAGTTATTTAAGATGAGAGGTGATGTAGTGGGTAACATCGCAGTGCTATAGATTGACCCTGGTCAAAATCTTGACTTAAATGCACAAAGTTTTTAAAGAATGTAGGATACGTTTTCAATATGGACTCAAATGGTCCTCGATAATGGGCGCGAACCAGCTCAAACAGGGTGTTTCGTTTTCCTTTAATGGTCAAAGTCTTTTAAATCCGAATCAGAATTAGTGTATTTTGCCAAGTATATTTGCACATACAAGGAAAGTGTCTTGGTGAGGTTGGTGCATAAAAGACATAAAGCAATATAAGCAACATATTAACAAAATATGGAACCAGAAGAATAAAAAAAAAACATTACTTAACAATATTTACACATTATAATTATATTATAACAATAAAACGATGTAGGCTCTGAAAGGCTAAGAGGCAAGGAGAGGGCTAGAGTCTATGAAATGACCATGTACACTACAGAATTAAATAAATATAGATTCACTTGTGTGTATGTATATACATTTGTATTGCACGTGTTAATTTTACGCTGGACGTAAGAGTTGTACACGGGAGGTAAGGGTTGAGGCTATTCACAAATGTCCCATGCATCACAATCCTTATGAATCAATGTGTGCTTCCTTAGGGCTGCTCTGGTTCTATCTGTGAGAAATTCGGCCTGGAAGTTTGTACCTGTGCCAGCCAAGAAGGCAAAGATGAGGCAGTCGAGATGTGCCACGTCTGCTGCGAGGAGAAATGTGAGTGGCCTTTCTGCTTTGAAACATCTCTTAACGAGTAGACGATTTCTGGTCTCGTCAGAACCAGCCAGAGAATCTGTCTATAATCTTCTAGCATGGTATTGCCAACCAATTATTGTATTTATGTGTGTAGTGGGCGCATTTAGGATAGAAAATCGGTGGGTAGAAAATAGATTTTGTATTTCGTAAGCTTCCAGCATAGGGCTGGGCGATATGGTCAAAATCTTCTATCCCGATATAGGTAATTTAATATCTCGATAACTATATATATCACGATATAGCATGTTTTCTGGTAATTCAATAAATAAATAGTCTTTATTAAATAACCACATGCTAAAGCCCATTTTTTGTATACTACTTTGTGAATTAAATACTTGACAAATGAAAACTGTAATGCAGCCTTGCAACCATGAAATGACCACACTTATGCCGTATCATGATATTACGAGACCGAAATCTAAGACCGTATCTAGTCTCATATCACAATATCAAAATAATATCAATATATTGCCCCACCCTGCAGCATAATTTGCCTTTTGTTATTTGTCTGTAAAAGAGAAAAAGAAAAGGCTTGTCTGAGGGCCTGTTATAGTCCACTCCACACCAGCAGAGGTCACTGTTACCCTCTCTTCCCCGCACAGCGAAATCAAACACATGCAGCAGCACTGGCTCTGAGCGCTGGGTGAAATTTTTCAACAAGAGGGTGATCACCCTGCAGCCCGGCTCCCCCTGCAACGACTTCAAGGGCTACTGTGACGTGTTCATGAAGTGTCGTCTGGTGGACGCAGACGGGCCCCTGGCCCGGCTAAAGAAGGCCATCTTCAACCCGGAGCTCTACGAGAACATCGCCGAGTGGATAGTGGTGAGCTTCTGCTCACAGCAGCGCCAAGATGATTCTAGAGCCAGATCATCAACACAAGATGATCCTTGACCCTTGTGTGGTGTTTGGTTCCAATTAAGTAGCATAATAGATTTGCAGTGATCTAATGTGTGTGTGTGTGTGTGTGTGTGTGTGTGTGTGTGCATTACAGGCCTACTGGTGGGCTGTGCTATTGATGGGTATTGCTCTCATCATGCTCATGGCTGGCTTCATCAAGATCTGTAGCGTCCACACCCCGAGCAGCAACCCCAAGCTACCTCCTCCCAAACCTCTGCCAGGTACAAAACACACACACACACACACACACAGTACCCCTCAGTCTTGTTTTCCCCTTGACTGGTTTCCTGGCTCAAACTCGGCTCTCCCCAGAAGTCTTTTGAAAAGGACGTCTGGAGGACATAATAGCACAACAATGGACTAATCAGTGGATTGTCTATGAGCCATTTTTCAGTATCCATGTTCCATTTATTAATCCACACATTCGCTGGTCGGATGATTAGGTCTTACATAAACGGCACACAATTGTAATTTGCTGCATTTACGACCAACAGTGTCATTATCTGTCGTGTTGTCAATGGTTTTACCAAGTGCGTTTGTTCAGTAAACGCATGGAAAACTGCAAAGCAATAATTGATCACAAAGTAATTTATTTATACCACTTTGACCAAGTAATGTGGATGTCGACGTGTGAGCTGTACTACTTTGATTTTGACCGCATTCAGGTTTAGCTTGCCAGTATTAAATACAAATGTTTATTCCATCTAGGTACGTTAAAGCGGAGACAGCAACGTGCAAACCAACAGGCCAGTGGCCAGCGTCAACAGCGACACAGAGACAACTATCAGATGGGACAGTTAAGTCAGTGAAGGGCCCCTCCCAGTGCTTTGCCTTGGTTCTTCTTAGTGCCTATAATGGGAGCACTTTACTCCAAAGAGTTTCACCAAAACCACAGACTATTACAAAACTATGAAAAACTGTTCAACTGGACTGCTTTAACGGGGACGAAGCTTCTGTCGTTCCCAGGACCGCCAACAACGTAACAAACTCACCCAGCACCACTTTGAGCAAGGCATTTTCCTCGTCTAGGTGTGTGTCTCTTCCGATGCAGGAGTAAAGAACGCCTCTTTCCTCCCTTATATTGCACGCTACTTTCTTCTTATTTCTAGCCTCCGTCAGCATGATAAATGTTTCATGGGTTTTTGCCGCCAATCCACACGACATTGTATACAAAAAAGATTTATATAGAACTATTTTGCCAATTTAACGACATGATTTTACATCACAAGAGGTGAAATGTAACCTTTAGTCCTGACGCCGACATGGCCCTTCTTAGTGCGGATATTACAGGATAGTTTTTTTTTCATATGGAAGAGATTTTTCTGCTGTTGAATGAAGATCATCTACTGTTCAAATCACTTTCTCAGGATCAAAACACAAACCACCGTAAGCATGAGCGTAGCCTAGAGAGTGCAGCTGCATGTGTGACGGAGTTAGCCCCTTTAGCCATGGCCTGGTGACCGAGTGTCCTCGATAATAGCCAACCTTTTGTCATCTTCTACAGATTTGTATTGGTATTCGGTTGATGCTATGGGAGAGGATTTGTGGGTTTTTGGTTTTTGGGGGGTGGTGGATTAATGGAATGTAGCACAAAACTGAATATAACATTTAAACTGTATTCAGGATTGTGGAGCAGTGATTGGATATCTTATGTGTTTTGGGTGCGATGTGTATTTATGGTCGTCGTCATGCAGCAGTGTTTACATAAAGGCCATGCTTAGATTGATGCAAATAAAAAAGGCTCTAGCTTGATTGTAATACAACTTCCTTCTCTTGAAGCTGTCCTGACTCCAATGACAACCACTTACTCTCCTGTCCACTTCCTGTAAACGGTAGCTGAGGTTCATAAGACAGAATGGCAAAACTCTCTGTCTCTTTATTTAGCACGCAATCCTACAGCTAAGAGTGGTTTGGCTACTCACGACTCTGCAAGCTTGTTACCTTGTCTTCTGTGCTTTGCCCTTGGGTTGCAAATGCAATGCGCTCTTGTGGTTTGGAGTCGTCCTTGATCAATAGGGCAAACAGTCTGTCAATGGATCAGCTCTGTGCTTTCTTTCTCTTATTGTGGGTGAGAAGGAATTAACCATGGGTCTCCTTGCCTAGGAGAGACCACGTTGTGTTCAAAGAAGACAAGACAGACAAGGCAGGATTGAATTTGGTGCATTGTAGTAACCAATATTTTCTATGGGGTAAAAAAAGTCCAAAATCTTTTGAGCCTCAAAAAAGGATGCTGAACTACATAAAGGTTTTAGGAAAACCAATTGGAGTGCTTCAGCTGAAATTCAGTTCTCATCACCCTGGTGAGAGATAGATTAATAAAGAGGTTAATATAGGTTCATAGTATTTTGCTTTCCGTAGTTAGTGTAATGTCTTCTTATCCAGTTAGTCTATGCACGGTAAAGGTTTATAAGAGAATATGCCTCAAATCTTCAACAGAATAATATGATGGGTCTTTCTTCTTTTTTTCATGTCTTACTGGTGCTATTCTTTGCTATGCTCTTCTTGGGTGGGAATTTTAAATATTTTCTATTGTTATTTAGGTTTGGGCTGCTTGCTATATTATTTTCCCATTCTGTTGAATTTCTTCCTCTGAGATATTAAAATGATGCACTGAAATATGAAAGATGTAAATTGAGTATTCAAGATCTAATCAGTTCTATACGCTTGTCTGATTTTAATGTCTGCTGTGTTCCAAGTTAGAACATGTTTTTGTTCAACTTTATGTTATTTTTATTCTGGCTGTTAAATTCCCCATTGTTTCCTTTTGTAAGTATTGTGCATACAGGTACATTGCACACACATATTGCATACGTGTAACACATTCATTAAATATACTCAAAATCTCCCTAATGGGCTTTTGCTATTTCCAGAAGGTGTCTCCTGCTTTTTCACCATTTTAAACTTTTCATACGACATATTTGGTCTTCAGTGTTGGACAGGCCTCTTCAGTCTTTACCAAGATCCACCCAAAGGGTGTTTGAGGGTAAGCCTTTTATTTGCAATACAGAGCATTATTTTAGCAAATGAGTTATATCAATAAATGACATGCATTGTGCTATATCTGCACCGAACTTGCTACCATGCCAGTTGGCAAGTACATCTGAATGTGTTTTGGGTCAGGGGTAACATCTATTGTTAACAAGCCCTGTACACTCTGCAAGCTTTTGAACGTTGAGAATAAAATACCTAAACAGAACTGTTTTACTGTGTTTTACTGTTATGTTGCATTGGTGTGATGGCAATTCACATACAATAACAAATGCAACGGAAAAAGGTTATGTCACTTATCAGAAGTAATATAAACTGTAAAACGGCATTTTAAAGTGTTTTACTTTATCTGTAAGCATGCAGCCACTCAGTTGGTTGACATCCCGTTGAGGTGTTATGATGTCATCATATCTGGCGGTGATATTCAGTGTGTTGCTCGTGGGGTCTGGCAATGGTCCTTTTTGTCTGATGTATTATTTTTAAAGATTTATATTGTAATTTTGGTTGTCTTATTCGTTGTGTAAGACAAACTTGACAAAACAATTTGGTGCAGATGTTCAGACTATTCATTTATTCACTTTTTTACATTTGTAAATGTGCATTTGTCAAAATGTGTAATATGATGTCTTTAATATCTGCAGATTTTACACTGTCCTATTCCCAGCTGCGGATGACTAGGCCAAACGTTGTTTTTTTCTCCGTTGTTTTTGGTGATTTTCTTGGCATCTGACAAACAGTTTCTCCTGTGCCTCTTCAACATGCATCCCATCATCCGTCACTGAACAAAATGCAGTCCTAAATTGAGAAATACAGAAAGGTCGGCCAATGAATCAAGCTGCTACATTACTTATTAAAGGCCACAGTTACAGGAATTACAATTTCCCACTAGGTGGCGGTAGAAACAAACGTGCGTCATAATTGTTATAGTCTTGCATGTTGTAAACAAAGAATACAGTGAAGTTGTCATAAGGCATTGGAGCAATGCTTTTTATTTGTTTTTTATTCATTTATACATAGGCTGGAAAATCGAATCGTCTTTTCTATAGGCTTCGAATAACCGGACGTTAAGTTAAAGATGTACATAAGGTGAACATTGATCATCGGCATGGCTGTTGCTATTTATATGCAATTAATTTGTACATTTATTTTTCCCCTGGGCAGAAATGAACTTGCCTCTTTTGTGTGTCGCCGACTTTAACCGTGATCCTGCCGACCGTGAGCTGCGGTGTGTCTGCCATGTTGCCCCACGGCAGGATGGTCTGCATGCGATCCCACATGTTTTTCCACAGAGCCATTCCCTCCCACTGTAATGTGAGCATCATTAGGTCCCCAATATCCCTGTCCAGTGTTATCAGGAACGTGTAGGTCCTATTACCACAGATCTCTTCTTTGCTGGTGAAAGGGAAGCATTAAAAAGATAGAAATCAATAGACCACTGTGAATAGTAAAGAGGCCAACAAGCCTTGGTTTGCATGACATGACAGATTTTTAAGAGCAAGTATCCTTATTTTATCCAAAAAAAAAAAACAAATGTGATGAAAGAAAGTGCATACTCTGAGCACAAGACAAACATTACAAAGTGCAGGAAAGAGTTTCCTCGAAGAGTTGTTCACTCAAATGAATTATTGATCCTCTCCAGTCCATTTATAGTCCTGTTATATCCCGAACCACTGTTTCCACGCGTGCTTTGTGTTTTATTCAAGAGATGCTTGTTCTGCACCCAATTGCATAATATCCAGGGGCAGAGTACAGTACAGCCGAGGAAACCAACAGTAATAGTGCAAGAGTGTTGTGGTGCATTTACTTACAAGTGGATGGGGAGCTCCCCGCTTTCCTCCTTGGTTCCAGTGAGGGCTATGGTGAGTGAAGGCTTAATCCTCTTCAGGTGGTTGGTAAACCTCACCTTGAATTGGTAATGGTAGACTGCAGAGGGGGAGACAATACGGATATGACATTGTTAAAATGAACCACCTCAAACAGCATCCTCTCTCTCTCTCTCTCTCTCTCTCTCTCTCTCTCTCTCTCTCTCTCTCTCTCTCTCTCTCTCTCTCTCTCTCTCTCTCTCTCTCTCTCTCTCTCTCTCTCTCTCTCTCTCTCTCTCTCTCTCTCTCTCTCTCTCTCTCTCTCTCTCTCTCTCTCTCTCTCTCTCTCTCTCTCTCTCTCTCTCTCTCTCTGTCTCTGTCTCTCTCTCTCTCTCCCTCTCCCTCCCCCCTCTCTCTCCCCTGTAACCTCCAGCAGCTGTAAGTCATGCCATGGTTAGAAGTCATGTGACCTCCTCTGTTCAGGTTCCGCCCCCTGGAGCCGCTCGGCGCGCTAGCTGTGCTAACGTTTCCTTTCCTCCAACATGGTGAATTCAGACCGCAGTCCCTGTAGCACACGTATGACATGGAGCACATCGTCATGGTGATGGGGGGTCTGCATGACCGTGTGGGTGTTGTACACACCGCTAGTGCTGTGTGTGTGTGTGTGTCCGTAACACAGCGTTTCCATACTGTTGTGTCTCTTTTCCACATTTCCACCAGTACTTGTTAAACAGAATACTAAAATAACACAGCGCTGAGATTAGCGGTATAACAGCGATTGGTCGCAGATCTTTTTTCTTTTCCCCGGCGTACTGGTGAATATTGCATTCAAATCAATCCTGCAATCCTGACCCTGGTATCCATGGCAACATGAGGCTTGATTGAAACTTAGCAAATTCAGCCCATGGAAATGAGAGTTTTTAACCGATATCATTTTTTTTTTTTTTCCTTCTTCTTCTTCTTCTTCTTCTTCTTTGAAACGTTTTTTGTGGGCAATATTCTCCGAAACGGCGAAAAGAAAATGTAATTGTTGAAACGTTTAGTTTGGCCGTCGTGTTCTGCACACAGAGGACATCGCGGTGTCCTGCCTGCAAATGTCAAGCGACCGCCTGGTTTAATAAACCGGAGCGCCAGGCGGGTTAACACCTCAGATAAAGGTCAGAGTAGTTCATTACAGGTCTGATTGAGATGATCTCCTCTCGGAGGTGTTCATCTTATGGTCATCTAAATCAAACGTTTTGCTCTTCCATCCACAGAAAGCGTCCGGAAGATTATCGACAAATCTCCAATCAAGTTTGTACGAGGAATTAAACTGGACACCAAAAATAACAAATCTGAGGACAGAATTTTGGTGAGCGTCAATTTATCTGTCTGCCTGTCTGTCTGTCTGCCTGTCTGCCTGTCTGTCTATCTGTCTGTCTGTCTGTCTGTCTATCTATCTATCTATCTGTTATCTATCTGTTGTCTGTCTGTCTATCTATCTGTCTGTCTGTCTCTCTGTCTGTCTGTCTGTCTATCTGTCTGTCTGTCTATCTGTCTGTCTATCTGTCTATCTGTCTGCCTGTCTGTCTGTCTATCTGTCTGTCTATCTGTCTGTCTGTCTATCTGTCTGTCTGTCTGTCTGTCTGTCTGTCTGTCTATCTGTCTGTCTGTCTGTCTGTCTGTCTGTCTGTCTACCTATCTATCTATCTATCTATCTGTTATCTATCTGTCTGTCTATTTGTGTGTGTGTCTATCTGTCTGTCT
>OMOS01066707.1:0-11252 GCA_900312545.1 Merluccius merluccius | reverse complement strand
GGGTGATGCATTATTTGCTGCGACCTGGGAGATGTTATCTTCCTGTTTGGTTGGCTTGTCGGCCACAATAAACCCTACACCATGTCGTACAGTGTTGCTTTTTATTTAATTTTTGTCTATTTTTCGTTATTCTCCCACACACACACACACCTCAGAAATTGTTCTTTCTTCAAACACTTCAATATGGAGGAAAAGTATACCCCCATAGAGGTACAGTACATGTACATGCCTTCAGAATAAATACCCATTCAACACTCCATCAACAGTCTTAACAGATTAGCGTCTGTTGACTGAAGGTAGTAAATGGTGGAACAAGATATGCCCTTTTCTGTGGGGTAGAGGTGGCTTCCCAGGGAGACAATCTTATGGTTTAACAGCAAACAACAATTTAATTGTTATTGATTACGAGTCGTCATGGATACATCTCAGGATAGGAAGGTGTGTGTTTTCTCTTAGGATATAGCAAGTCTAAAGCCAAGTTGAAAACAATGTTTTCCTTGATTCCTTCCTGAGCCGATTGGGAAGTTTCACCTTTCTCTTAAAGAAAATGCACTGGAGGGATATTTTTTGAAAAATAATTATGCTCAGAGCTGAAACATTTACACTCCCTGATTTTCGGGAAAATAATCAGAATAAGGTCATGTTTACTGTAGTGTATTTGCTGAAGGTCATGAAGAACTTCATCCCATCCAGACAAAGGCCTTTTTTGAATATGTGATGCACTAGCTCTGTTTTTATGAATGTGCACAGTGAGGGTGTGCAAAGGGTGTGCACACATAACTACTTGAACGTTAAACCCGTCTGCTTATCTTATTCTTATCATTCTTGGAGTGTTATGGTTGTTACACATACAAGAAGCCCAAGAAACATCCTCTGAATTAATTTGCTGAGTTGTTTATCACTCAAAACAGTTTATAGAATAGTTTCTATTCTAACAATAAAATGATTACATTTATTAAAACGCACATTTTTCTTTTCTCAAGATTTCAGTGAGGTCAGGTGGTTTGTTTTTAATCTAATTTGCTCATTTGTATCATCTAGTTTGGTGTTTTGAAAAAATTAAGGTGGGATCAAATCCTTATAAGACGGACACAAAGCAAACAAAAATGTGAGCCCATTTAGACCTTAGTTAAATATTTTATTCTGTTGCTCTTGGTAAATACACTTCAAGGTAGGAAACATCTTCAGACGCTGTACAAAGTCTGGAGGAAAAAACAAGTACTGCACCAATACTGACTAACAGGAGTTTTTGTACATAAAACGCCATGAAAAACTATTTGTGGAGTGTACAATAAAGATCCATGTATGAAATATAATTTGGTGTGCAATGATGGATAAGTTTGCCAATCAACTTACAACAAGATACCGTTTACACTGATGCTTTCAATCGGCCGTGAAATATAATTAGATGCTTCCAAATCGGTTCCTGAGGACCATCATGGTGGTTGGTAATATTTCAAATATAACTTTGAAACCAATATTTTGTATCACAATAGTGACGGGGCACCCCCATTCTGGTGAACACAAGACATGGGAGGAAGGTCCACTATGATAAAGCTAAAACAAACAAAAACAAAAAAATACACTCTTCTACCCCGTTTACAATCCATGGTCTCATCTTTGGTAGTGGGTGCAGTGGGTTAACATAGCACTGTACAGCCAGCAGTATTGTAACACGACTGCGACCCGCTTGTCCTTAATAATTCCATGTACCATGATGTCCATCAGACATATAGGAGAATTCAAAATCTCAGAAAATACTCATGAATTGCAACAATGGGTCAAAATTAATAAAAAGCTGCTCATTCCTCAATATATTGCTTGAGCGCTGGTATAGGTTAGCGTATAGCCCGTTAAACATTGTCAAGCACAGTAAACACCAATACATATTTCATAAAGCAAGTCAATAACAGAACCCCTCTTTAATAGCCATCCTAAAAGCTTCTACAGCAGCACAGCAAAGGTTATAGTGCATTTGAACCCACAGCATAAGGAAAAAAATCAACGCCAACACCACATAATACACACACTCATGAATAACGGGAAATATAACATAAGTTTGCATGTAGTTGAATTATGAGCTCTTATGTTATACACCTTTAAACACTGCCCTGGACTTCTATGGTTATAAGCAAATGGTTGTCACACGCACTTAAAAACGTACGGATGGAAAAATTAACAAGACAAATAACTACGTAAATAACCCTGTTTGATAGCAACTTCAGTCCGGTTAGGTAGTACGCCCTACCATCTATTCAAACTCAAAAACAGACACAAACATCCATAGTTCTCAAGTGACACATACATAGAGGTTAGAGGGGTCACAATACACCAACATCACTACAATATTAGAATTCATTTCACCACTGCCACCACCACGTTTATTCATCAAAGCGCGGTAACGCTGACTAAAGTAACTCAATTTAGTGTTGAGCTACAGCAGAAGCAATTGAACCTCACTCATTGTTCTGTTGCATAGACACACACACGTTATGTGCTTCTTTGTAGCAGCTGATTGGGCAGTTTTCTGATGCATGTGTGCTGTGCTGCCATCTGGTGGACAAACTCACATGGCACACCTTGGATTTTCAAATCTATAATATCTTTAAATATATTCTTTAGACATTCATTTTGGGCCATCTTGTATGATATTTAGCCAGTAAATAATTGTAACCACAATACTGCTAACCAACATTTATACTCCACACACATACATTTGAGAAACATGACCGCCACCAAACTTGAATGTGAAGTTTAAACGGGTTTAAAAATGCATCAGAAGTCACACTGACCTTAATATGCAACTCATGGTGCATTGGGTGGAAGTGACATGTCTGCACACATCCTCATCTCTAATCTACATATAGTGTTATAAGTGTTTTCTTTTTCAAGTTGTCATACTTGTGTCGGGGTGACCTACCTTTAGCATTTGGACAAAACACGGTACATTCTGCCCCATCTTTTACATCACAGTCAGCGACAACAACCCGAGTAGCTCATCACTAGCAATACAGTGAACCGCAAAACAACCACAAGGCCTTGAAGTGTGCCAGTAGACAGTTTGGCTGTCGTCGTGGCTACAGTACATAAACATTTACGCTGACATCTTGCTCCCAAGTATTGGCTTCTATATTTTTTAAGTTTAACATGCGTTGTCTAGCACCTGCAACACGGAGCAACACTGTGAAGGAGTAAGTACACTTCAGAGGAGAGTCATAAGCTGCTGCTGCGTTAAACTCGGGCTTGGTCCATTTTGTGCTCATGAAATGTTTATTTTTTTCCTCAAATTGTGACAAAAATGGTAAATGTGCTTAAAGCCTACATGCTTAAAAAATATGATTGGAAATAAAGCGATGATAAATAGCAAAGGGTGGCAAAGTTAAAGACTAAGTGATAAACTGAAGCCAGTCAGAAACTACACCTCTGAATTGGACTTACTATGGTTCACTCGTTGCTTAAAAAGAAGTGTTTTATGAAAGCTGACAGACGTTAACAATTACTAGCTTGAACCTAGAAAGGAGATAACACAAAATACAATCAAAACAAAAAAAAGTCTCAGTTAGCCGGGAGCGTATATCAACTATCTAACAGCAGGGTCAGTCTCGAGGTCGTCCTGAACATCCGTCCTGAACGTTTGTTTTCACAAACGGTGAAAACACAGCACTCCCCTTTGACACACTCTCATCGCCACCATATCTACTGTGACCCTTTGCACTTTGGATAAAAATAAAATAAACAATACAAAAACATTTTATATATATAGATATACTTGTGCCCTCAGAGTGTTGCGGAGTAGTGGGCTCAGCCAATACGGAGGTGTGCATCTGTGCGTGCATGTATATGTGCGTGTGCGTGCGTGTGTACATGTGTATGTGTGTGTATGTATGTGTGCGTGTGCGTGTGTGTGCGATACTACAAGCCCTTGTTGAAGTAGACCGTGGTGGTCTGGGGGCTGATTTCTCGTATCCTCTCCTGCAGTTGTGGCTCCAGGCTGCTCACACTCATGGAGCTACGAGGACAGAGATAGAGGCAGTCCATCACAATTAGCCTTGTATCCATATCTGACTTCAACACCACATGACTTTCCCCGTGGAGATTAATAAAGTATATCATTGTCATTATCATCATGATGACTTTCACTATGTGACTTGAGTGTCGGAACCTAACGAATATTTTTGTAGATTTTGATGAACCAAACATTTGAATTTCTGAAGCATCAAGGAGCAAATGTTTGGTATTTGTACTTGCTAAATGACTAATTCATTATTAGTCATTACTAGTTAATGAATAATCGATTACAAAATTTGATTTAATTAATTTTTTTCGTCCGTCGACTAATCGATGCAGCCCTACTTGAGGGGTACAAGCACAGATGTTCTTGATGTCTGTAAGACAATGAAATTGTACAACTTCCCACCAGCCAGCTGCCCCCCCGCCCCTCCATTATTATTAATTACATGTTTTTCAGTGGCACCCCCCAATACTTTCATCCCAGTCACTGGCATGCATTTTTGAAAAATTGATTAGCAAAATTAGGTGACCCATTCACTGTGAAAATCCTATTTTAAGTCTCCGAAATGTTTTTATCAGTATGTTCAATGATATAAACCAATGAGAATCAACACACTGTGTGCTGCTGGTACATACCTCTTCTGGGGGAACAGGGCACAGCACAGAGGCGTAGCAAACACCAAGCTGGAAAAAAAAATGAGACACAAAGTGAGAGGTCATACGCACTGTAAACCAGAGGATACATCCCTCCATCTTTCAGTCTCCTCTCCCAGTCCTAGTTTGTTCCGGTGGTGTCCACTACTTACCAAAGACCAACCAGTCCCACTTGGATCGGAGCGTTCAGTAATGGGAACCGCTACAGGAGAGGAAAGAAAAACAATTCTCAAAATGTGATGTGATGAATCAGTTTGAATCAACATCCCTGGCTTAGGCTGAGAGAGGGTCATGAATTGTATTGTTATCCAGGTTTATTACACCGCTTTGTTGAATACTTGATTCTGATTGGTCAATCATGGCATTCTACTCAGCCTGTTACTTCTGAATAGCAGACCGCTGCTATGGATAACAGACGTTGCTATGGACACTATTTCATATGTGATGTTTTTTAGCGGAAGCAATAAAATCGTTTTTAAAGCAATAAAATATTTTATTATTTTGTCATATTTTGTGTCAGGGTGATGCAAGACTTGATCCACCCTCAAGGGTAATTCACCCTGTACATTATCCCTTACATATCACAACGCAATTTCCGTTCCCTTACTTTCTATGAGCTGTGTATGTCAGTTATCAATCCCGGAGTGAGAGGAATAAGAACATGACGAGAAGAACAACAAATAAATATGGAGGTTTTTTTTAATGAAGAAATTGCTAAAGCAATTTTGAAAACACGTAATGGAAACCAATCTCTCTCTCTCCCCCTCTCCCTCTCTCATAACTGAAGCATGCTTGTACCATTTGAAGCACCCCGTTCCTGGCGTTCCATCGTGAGATGAGCACGCCTGGAAACGAGGTCATCCATTGCTAGTTTACACAGCGGCTTAGCGTGTGGATCAGAGCTGGTCCGACTCGTTTAGCACACGTTTCTGCATGTCTTGAAAGAACATGAGTGGCGCATGTTTGCAGAATGAGGCTGCACTGATTGTGTCCTCTCAGACAAGGGACAACAGGCCTTGAGTCACAAGCTCACCTTCATGAAAGCCTTCTTCTCCAGCGCATTCATTATGACGGGGGGAATAGCTGTATGGGAAATGGACAGAAAAAGGCAAAATCGTGAGGCTAATTTCTCCCAGCCGAACAATTCTTCTTCATAACCCATGATCCGTTTAGATTACCCAACCAACAGCAGGAGAGGAACAAAAAGAAAAGAGGACTTGGTCTTTACCCATGGCTGGCACCGCCATGCCGATACGGGACACGATCACCTGGAGGATGGCCTGCTTGGCAGCGCCTGGCGACTCCCCCAGACGGTTGTCATTCTCGTCGGTTACCGGGATCCCGTACTTCAGTTCCCTAGGAGATGGGTGGACAGCAGGGGGAAAAATTGTAAAACACACATTCCTACCATCCTGGGTTTGTGTTGAGTCTTTTAAGACAGTGAACGTCGCCATCTCTAGCAACACAGTAAAGTGAGATTTCGGTTTCCCTCTGAACTCCACATAAAACAATTCAAGCGAGCAACAACGAGAGATATTCCAATGCCAGGATCAGTCAAATATCTTCAATATTATAATAAGTTTGATGAATGCCATGCCCTGCGCCATGGTTACCGTGACAACAGAGGGCAGCGTCTCGACTCACCTCTGCCTCATGAAAGGGATGTTGATGCAGTTGGCGGCGGCAACGGCGACGAAGGGAACAAACCGGCCCATGATCGGCGGCAGACGCTGGGGGAGAAATAGGCACATACGTAAGCATTCATGTGTGCATCCAAATCATCTGTGGTGGAGCCGTTTCAGTTTGGTGTGGTTTGTGGTGTGAGCAGGACCCAACAATGCATTACCGTGGCCAGGGACTTGAAGCCCAGGGCGGTGACCACAGCTCCTGTCGTGGCACTGACGTAGGCGGCACCCAGCTGACTGAGGAAAAAGAGGACAGACAGACTTGGCTCCAACAACAATAATAATAATACCACAACACAACTTCCAGAAGTTGTTATTATAGACACAGTCTAATCATAAGGGACATTAAACAAATGTATTATATATGCCAGTTCTCTTAGCATGGGTGGCCCCAGTAGGAATCAAATTCTGGCTTGTTATTGATGTATTGATTTATTGTCATTTGGAAATGACAATATTTTGAGTCCACTTCTAGCCAAAACTGGAAATCAACAGTAAATGTGTCCAAATGAGAGTCCAAAAGTCCAAAACGAGCGTCTAAACAGAGGTTGTGGTGGCTAGCTTTTCTAAAATGAAAGTGGTTAACTTATTTTATTTGACAATAATTTAGCTATAACCTGAGTGGGTTGGCCAGGTTGGCCTAGGGTCTGGGTATGGTAGTTCATAAAGAGCCGAGTATTAGAAGAGTGATCCGGTGGGTAGTGGAACGTACTTCACAGTCAGGGGGGCGTCTCCGCTGCGGTTGGTGTAGTTGACCACGGCGTTGAAGGACTGGTTGACCCACTGCCAAAACACCACCGCTGGCGTGGTCCTGGCGAATAACAACACAAAACAACACTGTGTGCACCGAGTCATGTGCTTTCAAATCTGTCTGTGTGTGCTTTGACAGCTAAGCACACAGCAGCACAGGATTTTGGCCTTGCCAGAGGTTAACGGTTGCAAGTCAAATTGTAAGTATGTGACTCTCCGACGCCAACAATAGCAACTGGGATGATTTTGAACTCCCGGTCTAACCAAGGAAAACAGCAGGTGTTTGAGGAGATCCTAGTTAGCATGTAGGGTAGTTTACTACTGCTGTCTATTAGTTCTTAGAATTCAGTGGTTGAAGGTTATAGAGTCACTGAATGGGAACTGTGTAGTTATGGCAGATGAAACATCAACAGACGTGAACTAAAAACAATACAAAATGGAAGTTGTCATGAGTTACATGAGTAAAATACATAGCTTATCACAAAATATATAGTTAGTATTACTATATAATGTATAGTATTTAGGAACATAATGACAGACTGCAGATGACTTCCAAGTTACCTGTAGAAGGTGAGCATGGATCCGGTGATGGACATGTTCATCGGCACCTGGGCCGACATCCGGCCAATCACAAACATCTTCTCCCCGGTATCCGGGTGGAATGCAGAATCATAGACATACTTGGCTTTCCAGAGCGCGTCCTCCGTCAGGCCCGGCTTCACGATCCCAGCTCTGAATGGACAAAAAAAACCTCTTATTAAAACACACAATCTAGTTCTAGTTCATTTTCACAAGTTACCAAACTTTAGCCTTATCACTGTTTTTCCAAAATATCTTAAGGATACTATTCAGGACGGGGCAAACTTTTTGTAGCCGTAGCTTCTAATTCTGTCTGCATTTAACTTTAAACAGGAGGTTAAGTTAACAGATGCCGCGGCCTGCAGCCCTAATTAATTTAAGTGCTCATTAGCAACATTTACTCATTAACTCCTGCATCCTTCTTGGCTACAGGCCTTGCAGAACATTTTCTGCTCGAGTCATCAGTAAAAGCAAAGTTATCTAAAAAAGGCCAACTGAAAAGGATGTATTTGATGAAGAATTTGCCCATAACACAGTCAGTCAGTCAGGACAGAGCTTAGTTCACATATCTGCCTTTCTGACAACCTTTCCTGTACGTCACCCTATCAATAACAACAGCTCAGGATCAATCAGGGTTATTACTTGCCTGATTCAGCCACCCGATTGAAGAGCAACCTTCATTCTCAGGTCAAACCAAAGCTCCTCTACACATAAAAAAATGCACAGTGTATACAAGTACAATTCTGTCATCGCATTCTCTATCGTTAACCGCCAACCTACTCCACATTCTAGCTCTGGGATGGAACGACAGAGATATCATTGAAGGTGGAGACACACACACACCCACACCCACCCACACACACCTGTAGTTCTGCACAGTGACCCTGGCATCCTCCAGGGTCTCAGAGGAGAGCAGGACGTTCCTGGGGTCTGTGACCATGAAGAAGTGCTGGGCGCGGCCCATGAACGTGCCCTGGTCCCATCGTGGCTCCTTGATGTTAATGTTGAGCGGCAGCTCTCCAGACATATTGGCGTATCTTTGGAGGACAAAGCAACGGAGGCAATCACTTTTCACACCACAACAGTTTTCCTTCATTTAAATCTCAAGGAAACATTGAGGGCATGCCCTCATTTTCAATGATGTCTACAGCAAAATTAAAATAAATACAAACAAAAAAATAATGAACGTACATTGTTGAATATTGTTGCCTTGAAGTACACAACTACTCCTCCATGAGTCAAAATGACCGAAGAAATACATTTTGATCAGAATAACAAAACAAGTCCATCTGGGGACAGGGATTTATACACACTATAGAGGAAAATAATATAATAAAATAGTAATCCTCCCGTTAAGCCCTGACGACATAGCAAGTCTCCCAGCGGCGAAAACAAGCTCAGACTTCTTCAAAATGTGAACCTGCTGTTGGGTACCCACGATATCGGCGTTTTAATAACAATAACACGGAAGCACGTTAGGAAATACGACACCCACTCTGAATGAAACAACACCCACTAACACCCATCACTTTCAATTTAGTCAATCAATTTAGTGGACCTTTATATGGGCGAGTGGATAGGATGTCACGGATCACACAATCATTTAGATAGCGCTTAAATCCTAAAAACTATTAAGTCCAAGCAAAATAAAGACATCAAGCATCTCCCACTCCACTCAACATAACAGTGATCACATGACAGCCTCAACAAGGACACCACCATGTCGTCCTAGAAGACATAACTGCGTCAGATTGGCGCAACACGGGGGGGCGCGAGGGGCGGCAGATGGACCGCGTGAGGTCACCGCGAGCGGAGGACAGCGCTACCCGTCCCAGGGAGACGCGCGAGCCCGCTAGCATCCCAGCCTAGCCTAGCCGCCAGCTAGCTCCCTCCCTCCCTCCTAGACGCTAGGGCTGCAACTCTTCCCCGCACCCGCAGCATTTTGCCGTGCGCAGCCGCCAGACACAGCGGCTAGTCGACAGCCATTAGTTAACACAATAACAGCCCCAACGGCTCCCCGTTAGCCGTTTAACAGCCCCAAATGACAGCTAGCTTGTTAGCAAGCCAAGTAGCGGCAGCGGTTGGTTGGCAAGCGCCGAGGTGACCCACCCACCTCCAAGAGTGTCGCTGCTGGGCGGAAAAAACGTCCGGCGGATTGTAAATAAACACGTATATTCATGAAACACGTACCTCCTTTATCGCTGACAATGTATGTATGTATGACCTCTCAATATCACGGTGCAAAGCCTCGCCGTAAACACGAGGGGCGACGTCGGCTCTGTTGACTCATATGTTCCCCTTCGTTACGATGTGGGCCGGGCGAAGAAGATAAACAGCCTCTGATTGGTCGGCCATAAGGCTGGGCGGGGATGAGACACGGCGTCTGATTGGTCGGCCGTGGGTTGGGGCGGGGATGAGACACGGCGCCTGATTGGTCGACTGATCGTCAAATGACGAAATGTCAGCAATGCGTTAATTACATTTTTTTTTGGTTTTTCTAGGAATTATGTAGACACTGACAAATTATTTTTGGAGTCGTGTGCATGAGTATTAATTGCGATTTTAAAAAAAATAAAAAATCAGGGTGTACATTAATCATGTTTTCCATCATATCTCCACTAGATGGGGACATAACACCAAAATAAAGACCAGAAGTGCATAGAAGTACATAGTAGTCGTGGTGACCGTGACCTAGAGTAGATATGGGCAACACTTAATCACACGCGTCAACTAATACCTTAACCCCATTACCTACTTAACACGCGACACCCCCAGCGCATACCGCTTCGACCTGCACCCGTTCAAAGCAAACTGTTAAAGTAGCTGATAAAAGCGATACAAGTTGGGTTTTTTTGCCTTTCAGTGTTAATTGGGTTTATGTCACCGAGCCACGCATAGACGTATATTATGTCTATGGAGCCACGCGTCGCCACTTCCGGGTTTAACAGAGGGAGTTGGCGCGCGCGCGCCCGTCCCGGGTGTCCAATCACAGGGCAGCGACGCGGGCTCGCGCAGGTCCATCATCAGCAGAGTGCCCACTCTTCATGATGTCGGATACGTTGCTTGCTTGCTGCAGTTCGGGGGGAACTTTGACCCCTGAACTTTGACACGCGTCAAGGGAGAGGTGAGGTAATTTCAGCTTTTGTTTTTTGTTTGTTTTTTAAAAGTTTTTAAAGTTTTTTTTTTTTTACCTTACGCCATTCGTCGCGTTCAGTTATCCTGTCACGTGGGAAGTTATTTCCGTTATTAACCGTCGAAACAAGGACACCTAACAACAACAACAACAACAACAACAACAACAACAACAACAACGACAAACAACAACGGTAACGTTTTATTATTAGGCGCTGTCCGAGGTGCTGATCGCAGATGTAGTCCCAGCCAAGAAACCAGGCTACAGCCCTCATAAATAGGCCTATTTTTATTTATTTATTACAACAAAAACAACATATATTTATATATATATATATAGGCCTCGTCTTATTATTTAATAAGTCGTTAAAACAGACGACAGAGGCATACTGACCTGTTACCTTGACTCCAAGCAGCCCCACCGACCTGCCCGCTGGTAGC